>JAFVLL020008326.1:0-91949 GCA_021397915.2 Tor tambroides
TTGTCTCTATAATATTTAAGCCATTTTGGGAATGAGCATGATCAAACATATATTGTGGAGTGGAATCTGGGTCGAGGCAGGCTATAGTTTCTTACTAACTATATATATATATATATAGGCAAAATAAGAAAAATGTACACATCTTCATTCTGTTCAAAAGTTTTCACAGTATACTTTTACAATGGATGTCAGATAAAGCTCCCTCCGTTAGGATGTGGCATCAAACTATACTTGAGCATCTGTCGCTAGATTACCTGACTTGTATTGTACATAAGACTGGAGTGTTTCATAAAATTTGGAAATCTTTTTTGATATAAGGTTGATAGGGGTGTGCGATATGACAATTTTTGATTGTGGACAATTAAAATGTCTCCACAATCTGCTTTTGAAGAAATATTGTAATATTGTGCTACAACGCCTATTCTATCAGTTGCAGTTGTGGCTGAAAAGAGGATTTATTTAAGGGTGTCATGGCTGATTTATTTTTATTTTTTTAGCTGTTGTAATCTTTACTTACTGTAAGTACTTCAATACTCATAGACTTGAAGACACTTACAACAGTAACTTCAATAGACTTATTGAATTCCCATGTGTATATGCGTGTGTGTGTATGTATGTATATGTTTTACATACATACACACACACACACACACACACCATGTCATTTTATTAGTCATTATTTTGCAAGGATGTTATTTTTATATAAAATAAAAATTAATAAAACATTCTTTAAAAAAAAGCCCATTGTGAATGCAGAAAATACTATTATTCATAATCTATTATTCTTTATAAGTCAGAAGCTATTACAATAAAAGACCTAGTTTTTACTTAAATGTATATGTACAGTTGTGGTCAAATGTACTTCTACAAAGTAATTTGACTCTGCCCTTTAACAGCATGAAATTAAACAGCTGCTTTCTTTTTTAAACAAACAAACAAAAAAAAAATACAATTTCTCTAATAATTTGCCTGAAAATCTAGTATTTTATTTTATTCACTTATAGGATTCAACATGAGATATCAGATTCAGACTTCCAGATTCACGGGAAGCAAAACATTTTTAAAGACAGTCTCATGCGGATCTTCCAGGTAGGAAAACACATTTTTGTGAATGTTTATATTTGCAACAAACAGACTGGTTGTTGAAGAAAGTTTTTTTGCAGAAATACTTAATTTGACTTCTTATTCCTCTTAAGCATTTGCGTTCCCTTTTAGGAACCTATAAAATAAGAATTAAAATGTAAAATGTTTTATATATTATACTATTTAATATAAATTAAATGGTATAATATATCAAATATATTGTTTGGTTTTTATCTGTTAATTAAATCTGTTAATTAACATTTTTGTCTTTTTAACTTTTTTTTCCTTTTACAAATATTTTAAGCATTTTATTTTATTTTAATTTGGACCACATATAGACCACAATTAAATTGTTCTTCTGTCTCTGTTTCTTGTTTTGCATTGTTTGTAGGATCTTGAGAAGAAAATAATCACATTTCTGAAAAATGAGCTGGAAATTTTTAAGAAAATATTACAAAAAGAGAACACACACTACTTTGTGAAGGACTTCAATAAGAGTAGATGCAGTATCAAAGAAGCAGCTCTTGATCTCACACTCTGCTTCCTGAGAGAGATGAAGCAAGATGAAGCTGCTAATACTCTAGAAGGTAAGAGACTCCTGATATCTGTCAGATTGTGACTTATAGATGTAGGAGAGAAAATTATAACTAAAACCACCTGCACATTTTTTTCCCATGTTTAGATGAGCTGTTCTTCATTCATCAACTAAAATGTAGCCTAAAGAAGAAGTATCAGTGTGTGTTTGAAGGAATTGCAAAGCAAGGTGACTCTACACTTCTAAATAACATCTACACAGATCTCGATATCACTCAGGGTTGTAGTGAACAGGTCAATACAGAACATGAAGTAAGACAGATTGAAGTTGCTTCCAGACGTCATGAATCACAAGAGATACAGGTTGAATGCAAACATTTGTTTGAAGAACCTGAACAAGACAAGAAGATCAGGACTGTACTGACAAAAGGAGTTGCTGGCATCGGAAAATCAGTCTCTGTGCAAAAGTTTGTTCTGGATTGGGCTGAAGGAAAAGAAAATCAGGATATCAGCTTCATATTTCCTCTTCCATTCAGAGAGATGAACTTAAAGGAGAAAGAAACACAAAGCTTGGTGGGTCTTCTAAATGAGTTTTTTCCAGAGACAAAAGGATTGAACCTTACAAGAAGGAATCAATTCAAAGTCCTGTTCATCCTTGATGGACTGGATGAATTTCGGCTTCCTCTAAATTTTAAGGATAATGAGACGTGGTCAGATGTATCATTACCAACCTCTCTGGATGTTCTCCTAACAAACCTTATCAAGGGAAAGCTGCTTCCTTCTGCTCTCATCTGGATCACCACCAGACCAGCAGCTGCCAGTAAGATTCCTCCTGACTGTATTGACCGGCTGACAGAGATACGAGGATTCAATGATGCACAAAAGGAGGAGTACTTCAGAAAAAGATTCATAGATGAGAATCAGGCCAAAGAAATCATTGATCATGTTAAAAAATCTAAGAGTCTCTTTATCATGTGCCACATCCCAGTCTTCTGCTGGATTTCAGCCACTGTTCTCCAGAACATTTTGAAGGTCAAAGGAAATGAGGTGAAAAACAATCAGGCTGATGAAGTCTCCAAAAAACTGCAGGAATCAAATACTGAAGACACTCCCAAGACTCTGACACAAATGTACACACACTTTCTCCGCTTTCAGATGCTTCAGAGCAGACGAAAGTATGATGGAGAATACAGACCAGATGTTTCCTGGGATAAAGATGCCATCCTTTCACTTGGAAAACTAGCATTTCATCAGCTGGAAAGAAACAATGTGATCTTCTATGAATCAGACCTGGAAGCCTGTGGTATTGACGTCTATAAAGCATCAGTGTATTCAGGCATGTGTACCCAGATCTTTGAGGAAACAGGGATTAATGTTGGTACCATGTACTGCTTTGTTCACTTGAGCATTCAAGAGTTTATTGCAGCCCTTTATGCACATTTGTTTCTAGACATCAACAACAAAAGTGTATTTGATCAAGACTCTACAGAACAGGAAAATAAAAATGGAACCATGATTGATTTGCTCAAGACTGCAGTGGACAAGGCACTTGAGAGTGACAATGGACACTTGGACCTTTTCCTTCGCTTTCTTCTCGGTCTGTCACTCCAGTCCAATCATCGGCTCTTACAAGGTTTGTTGACACAGCAAGACGACAACGACCAGAGCAAAAATGAAATTGTTCAGTACATCAAGCAGAAATTTGAAGCTAATCTGTCTCCAGAGAGATCCATCAATCTGTTCTACTGTCTGAATGAACTGAACGACCAAACTCTGGTGAAAGAGATTCAGACCCACCTTAGCAAAGGAAGTCTCTCATCTGCTGATCTTTCACCTGCCCAGTGGTCTGCTTTGGTCTTTGTGTTGTTGACATCGGAGGAAGAGCTGAGGGAGTTTGAGCTTCAGAAATTCAAGAAATCAGACGAGTGTCTCGTTAGATTATCAGCAGTCATCAAAACCTCTAAAAGAGCACTGTAAGTCATTTAATATGTTTTATCATGTTTTGTTCTCTTCTTGAAATTGCATTTACCTACATTGATACGTAGCAGGTTTGGACACTTCTGATCTATATTGATTATTAACCATATACCATGTATAAGTGTATGACTCCTTTAGAGTTTAAATTACAACACTTTTTTTTTTTTAAATGCAGTCCTTTGGAATTAAAGTGTAATGCTAATATTTTGGGTTTTGTGTAGAAATTTGTTTCTTTTTCTGTCAGCAAAACAAGCTTTTCATTTAGATGCAGATGAAGCACATTTACGTTTTTATAAAACACATTGTTCCATAGTTATTTCTACTCCAATATGCATTTCAGCTTCTTAAATTCTGCTATAAAGGAGATATACTTTTGCATAACGTCAATGCACAAATTATTAACCTCTGGATTCTCCACCTAAAGACACTCATCAACATAATAGAGCAGAACTTTTAAATGTGTAACTCATTGCCATTCAAGCTATAAACCTATTGTTCATTTACATATTTTATTAAGTTTTATTCAAGCATGATAGTTTGTTTTTATCTAGGAAATTTGAATCAATAAATTGTTTTATTTAATATATTAATATACAGTATATATAAAGTTAATGTAAAATAATTTGTATACATTTTAATTTTTGTGTTTAACAAATATATTACATGAATCTAATTATGATTTGATTTATTTCATTTGTAGGCTAAATGATTGTAACTTAACAGACAAAAGCTGTTCAGCTCTGGCTACAGTTCTTGGATCAGATAACAATCTGAAGGAGCTGAACATGAACAATAATAATCTGCAGGATTCAGGAGTGAAGCAGCTCTGCACTGGACTGAAGAATATAAATTGCAAATTGGGGATATTGAGGTAAGATTAGTGACAATCCCTAGTGTTTGGTTAGAATCCAGATCCATCTGTTTACATGGAGCTAGTTAATTTGCCACAGAATGGGCTACTTGCACTGAGCCCCGTGACGCACTTCTGTTTTGAAATAACACAGCTCAGTTATTTCCAGTTGTGTATATGTTCATTGCGCTGCATTCATCTAGTTAAATTAACACCTTTTAAAATGAGTGTCTGTGGGATGGTTTCAAAATCAGGATATTTTCAGAGACAGGAGAACAGATATTCTGATGATTACTCTGTACAGAATTTCCGATCTGAGAAAGCAGTGGCTGGTAAATATATGTGATTTATTTCACCACCGGGTGTCAGTGCTCTAAACTAGAAATCACGACTCTACAGTGTGTGTGAGATGAACCTTTATTTATCTCCATTAAATAGATTTGTCACTATCCATGTCATTTTTCATTCACAATCATTTCACTGTATGTAATGCCAAAATATTCAAAGTAGTCACAATGTCACCGTATTACTATTTAAAATGAATTAAATGTTTAACATCATTAAATTTCTTTTCTTAAAGGCAGTTACCGCACAGTCTTTCAGCCATTTTAAATGCTGGAATTAGAGCACCAGCACACACAAGCAATAATGCTCTTACGAAAATTAGCCAAGGCTTTACTACAAATAAAACCAAATCATTGCAATTTACCACATATTATAACCACAAATTAACGCAGGTTTTACTATACTAACCATAGTTTGACCATGGTATTTGTAGTAAAATTGTGGTTATACAAATGGTAATCTGAAAAAAAACCCTGCACTTTTACTATAGTAAAACCATGGTTAAATTTTGTAAGGGTGTTTATCAGTCAAATTCATTTAAAACTGTAAATTCAACAGGTATTAAATATGACTAGTAAGAGAAAAATACTGTTAATGAAAAAACAAGCGCTGAACTGCAGCAGGTTAGTGGGGAAATATATTTATTAATTTTTCAGAATGCACATTTGAAGGGGACATATATTTATAGGAACATCTCAGCAGGTTTAAGATCATTCATGTTAATGCAGATATGATTAATTGTTTTTTTTTTTAAATTTACATCCTTAAAATGTGGTAATAATCTGCTTTCTCATAAGAAACTGTACATGTGCTGTACGCTGACCAGAAACTCCCAAGCTATACAAGGTAGAACGCGGAAGTAGTTGTGCAAGTAGTCTATACAAGGCAGAACTGCTTCAGCTCAGTGAAATTTGTAGGGTTTAATTCCAGCATGAACTCAACATTCCAGGACCTACCACAGCATTTCAATGGAGTTTGAGAGTAGACTTATATTAGGCTATTTCAAAACATTAATTTTCTTGTTTTTCAACCATTTTGAAAAACATGTGTTGCGACATTGCTGTTGGATCCAATATAGCCAGACTCAGCACTGCAGTTTTCAGTCTCAGATCTGGAGCTCTTTCATAATTTTACCTTGTGTCTACATCCAATGCAAGTGGCATGACGGGACTAAAGACAACACATGCCATGATAATCAGTGAGTCTGACTACACTCGATTTGGAATGGATTGACATGACAAATCCCTGACAGTAAACTGATGTCCTGTTCTATTTCTGACGTGCTCCATGTGCTGCTGCTGCTTCTGACGTGAATGGGAAATGGATTCATGACGCAACAACGTTTGCGTCCTTTGTATATACGGTAGTGCTTAACTTGTAAATGAATAATTTCCGGAACAAAACCAGCAAATAAAAGCCGCTGTGATCGACACCAACCACACAACTTCAGTTTTCCCGGAACATGATGTCACTAAACAGTGATAGTGCAACTAAGAGCATCATTAACAGGTTTCTAAATGGTCTCGTGTATTATTCTGTTCCATATACGGGTCAACTGTGGATGAGTTTTTTTATATATATGTGTAGCTACAAATATGAATATTATGAAACTATCCAGTTTACTAACACCACTGACATTCAGTTCACTATTCTGTGCCAAGTGAAAAGTAATTAAATTAAATCACTCACCCTGTCTAATCTTCAAGAAGAGCCCACAGCGTCTTGAAACCCTTCTTGTTATCCTCCTCCCTACTGCAGACTTTGCTGCGTGTGTCAGTTGAGCAATCCAAGATCTAATGTACGTTTCTGGTTTAAATTTGCACAATGGTGTTCCAACAAGGAATAGAAATAGCAGGGTTGAAATTGTCTTTTTATTAAGAGAGGCGCGGCTTGATGTGCATTTTCTCACATTCAGCGTGACACCTTGGAAACAATTCTCTTGCATTGCCCTCTGGCTTATTACTGTGTGTCGCCCAGGCTGATCTGCCATAGCATCAAACACTCGCATTTGTCGTACAATTGATTTTGTGTGCGTCAATTATCGTGCATTCTCTTTTTTTTTTTTTTTTTTCTCAACTGATAACTCTGAAAGTTCCTGAAGTGCGTCAAACATGTCCCAAATTGTTAATGAAAGCATGATGATATACACGCGGTGAGACCAGCATAGGTGCTGCTGGTCACACTGTTACATGAGGAATCAGCAGCTGCTTCACTGAAGTGCTTATGGAGAGCATGGTAATTGTTCCACACAGCCTCGACAGTTCTGAAGTTTGATGCGCCCCACCTAGTGTTTAGAATTCTCCCAATTTTGCGCAGCTGAATGTCTAGACTTTCTGCACACTCTTTCAGTTCCATTCTATTTTTGTTGGATGTGTGATAGAGCGAGTAAAGTTTATCCATGAGGATTTTGAAATGATCAATTGCTCCAATTGCTTTGAGCATGTCACTCACAGCAAGCTCGAGGCTATGAGCAGTACAATGCCAACCGGTGACACCTGGGAACAGGGCCTGCATTCTAGCTACTATCCCACTTGTACGTCCAAATATCACTGATGTTCTATCCGTTGTTATGGCAATCAGATGCTTGGAGAATAATTCCTTCATAAAGTTGTCTCTAGCCCTCTTAAGACCCTGCAGCCTCATATGAGGACATTATATTTTAGTGAATTTCTCTGAGACTATACATGCCACAGTTGTCTGGATGTCTTGTACAGAGCACATTCAGGGCTTTTCAGAGATACCAAATGATTGGATGTTTCACCATGACAATTATCCTGTGTTTAAAAACCCTAGTCCATTCAGTTCATGTTTGTCGGGTCTACTTGTTGCTATGTGTGTTTGTCAAGCTCCTGTTGTGGATGATTCTAAGCGTTTCCTTGATTAAAGACTGTTCAGCGTTTCCTCGGTTCCCTTGTGCTCCTTACCACAGCAAATCGTGGCAGAAGACCCGACCGAAACTGTTACCTTCGTGTGTTCCCTCTGTTTTTTGTTTCCGTTTTTTCTCTCAGTGTTTTTCTTTCCATTGTGCCACATGGATCCCCTCATCCGGCCCAAATTCCTCCTCCTCCTGCTGAAGCAGGGGGACCGATCTCCAGAGGACCATACCAGACAGTTCCTGTTGTTAGCTAACCTCACCAGCTACCCGGACAACGTGCTCTGCTCTTTCTACGACGCCAATTTGAACATCTGGTGCAGAGCGCTGTCGTCTGAAGATGGTCCTCGAGAGGATTTCGCCGCCTTCGTGGAGTGGACTCTGGCGAGAAACTGATCACCACTCACCATCTGCCCTGTGGATGATCTTGCCAGATCCACTCCTGGCCCAGAGCCCAGCCCACCACTGCCCCCTCTCCTCTCTCTGTCATCCCTGCTGGTCCTGTCAAGCCCGTCTTCGTCTTTGGTTCCCTTGTCCCTGGGTCCTGCTGTGCTCCTCCTGCTCCGGGTCCCTCCTGTCTCCTCCCTGGCTCCTCCCTCCTTCGTCGCCCCCCTGGTCTGTCTGCTGGCCCCCTCCCGGGTGTGTGTCCTCCTCCAGAGCCATCTCCCAAGCTCCTACCCATCCCTCCCTCTGTTGAAGCTATGGTGCGAGGATGCACCTTCCGGGAGGGGGAGTAATGTCAGGGTTCTGGACTGTCTGTGTGTTTTTGCTCCCTGTGACCCAGTTTCTCCCTCATGTTGATTGTGTTAATTTGATTTCAGGTGTGTCTCATTCTTCCCCAGTCATCATGTGTTTAAAAATCCTAGTCCATTCAGTTCATGTTTGTCGGGTCTACTTGTTGCTACGTGTGTTTGTCAAGCTCCTGTTGTGGATGATTCTAAGTGTTTCCTTGATTAAAGACTGCTCAACTTTTCCTCGGTTTCCTCGTGCTCCTTACCACAGCAAATTGTAACACATGTCTTGTAACTTCAGTCTCATGTAAAATGATAAGGGCACATGTTTTGCTTAAACTTGTTGCCTCGTCAATAAAAAGGCTACATTAGAATGTAAGAGATGCCCCATATCGATGCCATTTAACTCTTGACAATCTATTTCGTGCTCGAATCCATGGGCAGGTCTATTGCGTTTTGCCTCTTTGTAAGCTGTTCAAAATACTCTAGCAGTCATTTCAATCTGTTCAGCCTGTGCATTAACAGCACTCTGTATAATTGTATTTTGACTGGCTCTTTGCCAAATGCATTCTGCTGCCATATGTAATTTAGTACGACTATGCTCAAACACTTTTTTACAAAGTGCTTGTTGCTGTTTTGTTTTATCTGGAGCCGTGGATGTCACCGCACAACTCACCCACTCAGATGCCAATTTCATCTCAACCGTGTGGTCAGGTCCGAGTGATCCCACACTCTGACATGTGCGGCAGCCCAGTTTTTGATTTTGCATAATCAGCCATGGATATACAACTTGTTTGTTCTTCAGCTGTTCTTGAGACCAAATATCATTCATCTGATCAGTGGAATTTTCTGTCACCGACGACGTGGTTACCTCTGACTGACATAACTCGCTTTGCTTCTCTCTCTCGCTATCCTGATTCATCTTCTTGGGATCTCTTTTGATCAGGCACACCATCAGCTGTACTCGTGGATTTAAAAAATTGAAAATATGTTTAACTCTCTCTGTGACATTTTGAAAATATAATTATTATTTAGGTAGGCCAATATACCATTCTTTCTTTCCGCTGCTCACTGCACTCAAAACAATAATCACCACCCAATGAGAGTGATTGTGAATGTAAGAAAGCTGATTGGTCGAAAATATATGTTGAGGGCCAATAGCTAAACATAACCTCTATGCATCTGCGAAACCCACACATCCTTGTTCGCTGTGTTTCACTCACACTCATTCACAAACACACACACACACTGTTAGGTCACCAGGCACAAGTTAATGCCGGATTGATTTAAAATAAATATCGGAATGCAAAACATGAAACTCTGACATTTTCCGGAACAAGATCCGTCAGGATCCGGCTCAAATTAAGCACTGGGATACGGTGTTAGGATCACAAAGAAGGCAATGCAAAGACTGTGTTTTTCACAACTTAAACTACACAGCATCTTTTAGTCCTTGGAGGTTTTTGATTTGGAGTAATCAGTTTGCCTCTCTTTAATATTTCCTCTCCTCCTATTACATGTGCAGATTATTTGATGGGGCTAAAGGGGTAATAATACAGAAGCAGGTGTTGATCTTCTTCAGCAGACTATGACATCATAATGTGACATTCCAAAACAAGTCATTTTCTGAGCTTGTTTTCAATAAAAGCTGTTTTTTGAACTAACAAAGTTTTGAGTTCTGAAACTTACGGAATGTTTTTATAGTACATTGACTTGTTACATGTCAAAAGATCAAGGGACATTTTATTTCTCACTTCATGACCCCTTTCAGTGACTCTAAACTAGATTTTTTTCGTATGAGTTAATGTGTAAAATATTAAAGGTCTCTAGGTCTTTTGGAGTGTTGTACACTAAATTGCACAGTAAACTGACAAGGAACAAAAATAATTCACTTTATAGATTAATATTGTAAAGGTAATTTCTAGAATAGCTCATTAAACATTTGAAGGTTACATTTTTTGCATTTCTGTTTTAGACTTTCAGATTGTGGTATCGCTGAAGAAGGATATAAAGCTTTGGCTTCAGCTCTGAGATCAAACCCTTCACACCTCATAGAGCTGGATCTCACAGGAAATGATCCTGGACAATCAGGAGTGAAGCAGCTCAATGACTTACTACAGGATCCAAACTGCAAACTGAAGAGACTAAGGTGAGACGAGATGAAACAATACAAAAAAACGTATTTGCAGGTGAATTATAGAAAGATTATTTCACTAATGCAGTAAGATACACAATTTGCTGCATCAAAAAATGTTCAAGATGATCAAACATAAAAGATCAGATGCTGCAGCTGCTTTCAGTTTCAACAGTTAGCTGTGGTAAAAGTTGCAGGTCAAATAGTAGGGCTGTGATGATAAATCGATGCATCATGATTTGTGGATTGATTCTGAGATTTTCTGAATGCGTCGCAATTCTCTTTGGAATTGATTCAGCGCTTAGTTTTAACAGCAGATGATTCTCCAGGCTAGTTTTTAATTGCACACTCAAATGCTCACAAAGAAGAGCACTGGAAAGAGCACTTGTGCGTTCAGGTGAGTCATGTAATTGCATTTTGGCTCAGAATGCTTTTATGACACAAGATTCATGTAAACACAGCCCACTGTGAACAACCTTGTAATTCGCTTCAACCTTTTCAAACCTTATGAATGATTATTTCAGGTTCAAGTGTGTAAGGAACTAGAAGTACGCAGAGTATGGCTGTTTCTAAAGCATGCACTGCATGTTCCATCTGCTGTTCGAAACTAAGCTCAGAATCAATTCGAGAGAGAATCGTGATGCATTCGGAAAATTGCAGAATCATTTTTTGACTCGCTATGCATCGATTTATTTCCCCAGCCCTATTAAATAGACGTCATATAGGTCACTAGATGTACCTTGGTACCTTGATAATTCACATTTATGATTGTGTTATTGTGGACATTTCTCCTAAACACATGTCTAATATGACCTATTATCCTGATTGTTTAAATGTTACTGAATGCCATGTAGATTAATTTAGATATATAACAGGCCACAGACATGTGATGTGTATTGGGAGAGGATGTTTGATAATTCAACTCACACACAAAAACAAATGTCTGAAGCTGCAGCTCCTCTCATAATGAGCAGGATTACTGTTGCATCAACAGAAGACATTAGTAGAGAAAAACTAATCCCAGATCATGTTCCCTATTAGTGGATCAACAATCCAGCGCTTAGTGAATTCTGCTTCATAATGATAGAGTCAGCATCAAAGGATCAACAAGAGACATTGCTATGAACGCTTAGCTGTCACAAACTAGTTATCCCTTTTCTAACTTTCCTCATCTCTTGCTGATTTTCTTTTGAAAATCATGATCTAGTGAGTTTTTGCTCTGCAGGATGTTTCTATCTTCCTGAGTTCGCTGTATGTTTTAAATAATTGACTTTTTGACTTTTTCAAATAAATTATTTGTATATTTAAATGTTCAACTTTTAAAACTAGAACTAGAGCTTTTCATTACCAACAATGTTTGATAATCTTACATGTTTTGTAATGCAGTAGATATTGAATTGATTCCTGCTTTAAATTTCCTTCTCCAGGTTTTTGGGTCCTGCTGCAGATGAAGCCTGTCAGTATGTGACTGGAATTGTGGGTAAAGACCCGTTACACCTGAGAGAGCTGAATCTGAGTAAATGTGAACTAGGAGACACACGAGTGAATCAGATCGCTGCTCTGTTGCAGGATAAACACTGTAAAGTTAACACGCTGACGTAAGTAACTTGCATCACTTAACATGTTACATGACTGGTAATCTTAAAGGTGCCATAGAATGGAAAACTGTATTAAGCTTGGCATAGTTGAATAATGAGTTCTGTACATAGAAATGACATACCGTGAGCCTCAAACATCATTGTTTCCTCCTCCTCATGTAAATCTTGTGAATAAAAAAGACCACTGAAAAATAGGAGAATCCGAACATAACACCGACTGTAACGTTACAGTCGGGATAACAATAATAGTTACGCCCCCAACATTTGCATATACCCGCCCATGTTCTAGGCCAGTCGGACCTGCCCAGCCGAACCATCAGAAGTTATGCAGGTATTGTGAAATAAATCAGATCATGGAAATAAATGTTATGTTCCAGGCTGTGCAGAGGATGTGATGTGCAGCGATGGGTTGGTGTCTGTATTAAGAAAGGCACGGAAGGCAAATAATGCGTTCTAATAAAATAACGTGAGCCACTAAAGGGACATGGTTAGCTGCTTGCTAGCGGTAGCCTGTTACATTACAGTACATAAGATTTCACTTACCACATAAACAGAGTAAGGAGAGATGATTGAGGACGATGGCACCGCGTTTTTTAAAACGCCAGGAGCATAATGAGCGTCTTTTTCGCGCTGAGCGTTCGGGCGTTTTTTTCTCGGCGCTGAGAGTCGAAGAATGTTCAACTTTGGATAAAACGCTGCGCTCATCACTGTCACTTTCTAGTCAGCCAACCAATCAGAGTAGAGGAGGGGCGGGACTACCGACTGTACTACAGCTGAACAACAATGGAGAAGTTAATATTGCTTGTCTCCGAGAATTGATTTTCTTACTAGATCAAATTGCCAGACTACCATAATATTATGAAAAATAATGCTTGGAGAAACATTTCATTCGCGACACGTCTGCCATGTTTCAAATCATAGCAACCACAGCTTCTCAACAGAAAAAAAAAAAAACACTGCGCTCTCAAGCGCTCACAGCATTTTCAGCAGAGCGCTTGGTGTTTTCAGCTGGCTAAAAACGCTTTGGTGGACACGCAGCATTAATTGTGTGTACATTAAATTTAAGTGCACAACTGCACATACAGAGGTTGGACAAAGTAATGTGAACATCTGGGAAATAGGCAAAATTTTATTAAGGTGTTCACACAGCTTCCAGCCTTATCAGAATAGATTCATACAACATTTGAATAGTATCCATTTGAAGGTTGTCTGTAAAAACATCTGCCTGTTGCTTCAGAGAGGAGGAATCAGTCTCTCACTCTTCTCTACAAAATTGTACACATTGGCTGTTTACATGCACAAAATTTGTTTCAACTGAACTGAATTCATTCTGATTTATGAATCTGAATATAGTGTTTACATGAACACTAAATAAAGTGATCGGGTTTATGTGTGCGTTTGTATGTCAAGCTTCAAATCGGAATTTTTGACATGCACACTGCACAAATATAGAGTTTCCCACTGTTTGCACATAATAATCACTCTGTTTCTTTATTTGTTTTAAATAGCATAATATTTATTCATTTCTGGATTGGAACGATTAAGTTGTTTACATGAAGGCTTTTCAGTCCAATTGAGCCACCAATCCGATTTCTAACGGATTATATGGTTGCATGTCAATGTAGCCACTGATTTGATAATATTCAGGTCAGGGGATTTGTCTGTTCAGGGCAAATGTTGAAGTTCTTGGTGCTACAAATGGCCAGGTTTTATGATCATGGCTAGGGATAGGTCTCGTTCAAAAATTTTCGATATCGATACCGATACCTTGAGTTCGATACCGGTTCCTGAATGATTCTTTTTTCGATACCAATTTTATGAAATCAGTTTTAACAAGATTACATTATCTCAAAAAACTTTAGTTTTTATTTTTTTCAGCTTGTTGACATGTATACAGACTCAAAGACTCATCTCCTAAGCCACAGCACAAAGGAACAAAATATAGCCAACACAATAAATCAGTCCAAATAATTTTAATAAAGCTCAAATAGTTTTCAGATTACACTAGTGCATGTTCGTTTTAAAACGCATAGCTCAGACAGAATCATCATTTCTATTCATTTATTATAGGTTGTTAAAGACTTTGAAAATCTAAAAAGACTAAATTGAAAATCTTTATCCACTTTCATAAGTGGGTGTTTTCTTTGACCATATGTTTTATTGTTATTAAATTCTGTGTTGTATTATGTCTAATTATTTGAATGCATAAAAACTACTTAGTTTATTCAAATTTATTCTTAAAATAGCATTATGAAATGTTTTCTTTTTCCTCAGAAATTCTGTGGTCGGTATCTGGTTTTCAAATGAAGGCATAAAACATTAATTTCATTTCTCTTTTAAATTATTGAAAATCAAACTTTATTTTGGCAGACAATATTTTACTAATAAAATTAAAACATGGAAATGTTGTGTGATCATTACTTAAAAAATAAGAGTTTTAATCATTTAATAGTAGCCTAGTAGTAGCAGTATGTTCACTCTGCTGAACAATATTAATATATTTCTGCCGCAGTGTCTTCCAACTTAAACCGAACTTTTATTTTGATGGGTTTCCAGGAATAACTTTACAGTTCTGTGTATATAAGATTTGACGATAGTTTTACTCAAATCAAACGGTAAAATGCTCATGAAGTGACTCTCAGAGCAGGTCTGGAGATGTTTATGTCCTCATCTAGTCCTCATCTAGTGAGACGGCAGACGCTGAAATCACCGCGAGCTTCGGTCTGTGCGTAGTAAACAAAACCGCGCGATGTAGAGAGCAGACTGATCCGTAAACTCTCGAATCGTTCTCGCGGATGTCAAACACTGATCAACCAGTGCCGCGTCGCTTCTAGTCAGACACACCTAGTGCTGCAGGCTTATTGGCTCACTGACGTTAATGAGATTAAGCCCTTAGGTATCGAAATTTGGTACCGAACGACAAGACGTTTTTCGATACTCGGTGGTATCGAGGCAGTACGGTCGGTGCCTAAAAAGTATTGAACTCGATACCCAGCCCTAATCATGGCTTAATTTTTTTGACGGTTTCCTCTTTTTTTTTCTTTTTTTTTTTTGCGTAGACTGCCTTCGTGATTGTTACAGAGCCCGGCACGTCACCTGTAGGAGAAAAAAAAACAATCCGTGGCGACGGTTTTGCAATCCGTCCCCTCAGTTTATAAACCGTGCTCACGAATTCTTAAACTGTTCCCTCGGTTTAATAAACCGTACCCACGAATTTATAATCCGTGCGCTCCGATTATGTAAACCGTAACCACGGTTTTTGAATCCGTACCCACGAATTCATAATCCGTGCGCACGCTTTCGCAATCCGTTCCCACGGATTTGTAAACTCATGGATTTGTGGCCCCGCCCCCATTATTTTACTCATTATTTTACTCATAGGATAAAACACCACCGCCTGTGCTAAATAAACGCTAAAAAGAATAGAAAATGTATTGAATTTTCTAAAAAAAAAAACAAAAACAAAAACGATCGAGTTTCAAGAGGAGAAGGTAAAACCAATACAAAAACAATGTACCGGTTATGTTGTCATTCCTTTGCTCTCTAACTGAATGCAATGTTATAATAGACCTAACATTAACAGTGAAACATGCATCTAACTATGGGGGGAAAAGCTTAAAAATAAGATTTTATAAAAGTATAATAAAATCACCAAAATAAGTCTTCATGTTAAGAATGAATAGTAGCTACACAAACACATTTTCCAAAAGGTTATTTAAAAAGAAAGCATTCATAAATTATATTATGATAAACATTTTACTGTCTTAAGTGCACTCATTTATTTAGCCTATTAATAATAATAATAATAATAAATTATTATTATTATTATTATTATATGGGCCATTCCACCGAATGGGTGCCATTAGCTTCAAAAACTCTTAATTTTTTTTTGTTTTTTTTGTTTTTCATTTTCTATCTTTTTTAAATACTGCATCTAGTAATACACATGTTTAACTATCAAAAACTTGTATTTATTTCAACTAGGTAACTTTACTAATTTTTATTATTTTTTAAGAAATATATTTACTTTTTTCTCAATTCTGTTACCAAAACTCTAAACTCTTTAAAAGCATGTTTTGGTATTTGTACAATACAATTTTATTTCCCTCAGGGTATAGTGGTTTATTTTTATGAAACTCATTATTTCATGGCAAAAAAATAAATAATATCCTTTATTTATCTACACAAGGTGCCTTTTCAGACCAATATGAGTGGGGAACAGGTGAGTTTCTGTCTTACTATCTCTATAATTAACCATTTAGATGTTTTCACAAAGCGACCCTACTACAGTGTCAGTGAAATTCACAACAAGTGCTGTAAAGTTATTAACATGATTGATTAGTTCAAAAATCAGGAGTGACATGGCTAAACATTTAACTAGGCAGTCTTTCCCTATAAAAACTGATCCATTCTCCGTACCTCTTATCCTCTGTTGGATCGCGGGATATAGAATATACATATATATTGATACAATTGTTCAACATTCAAAACAATGCAGGGGTATAACAATATATCGTGTCACAATATATTGTAATACTAAAATGCAAATGTATAGTGGATAGCAACAATATTGTGTACCAAAAATGAAAGCTTAGACAATTTAATTTAGTATCAGATATAGTAATATCACTGGATTTGTTTGATGAATATTGGCACAAAATTCACTCCATAGGGGAGGCTCAAACCTGAATTGAGGTCAGTCCACTTTGCAAATAAATTCTGGTCAACACAAACTGAGCTGAACGGATCTTCTCTCAAATAAGAACTGACGAACACAGTAAGTATCTTATCCTGATCCTTTCGTTTGTCTTTTAACAAGTGATGTATTACTTTCATCAGCATCATTTTCAATATATATATGAAACACATAAAATTATTTAAGTACAATTATTTAACAATTACTTAATCCAAACAATAACTTATTTCACATCTAAACAAATAACTTAAATGGCTCTTACACAAACATTTTGCTTCTCACCATATGTGCCAAAGGAAAATGTGTTTGATTGGAACACCATAAAATCTGTCATCTCAACCTATTCTCACTCCCAAGGCATCAAAAACTGAAGCATAAAGCATAGTCAAACATTGTTGAACTAGGAACTTCATTGCTTTAAATTCGCATTCACGAGTTCGCCTGACCATTCAGCCCTGCCAGATAATGGTAAACGAACTTGGCTTGCTGTCCACGAAGGAGGCTTGAACCCGAAGCTCAGCTCGAGCTCCGAGTAAGAACCCCCCAAAAAACTTTTGCCTGTATATTGATTAGATTCAGTGTTTGGACTCCCACCTTGAACTTGAGCACCTAAGTAGATACGTGACCGGAGCGCAATAGACCTGAATCTGGTCTATACCTCTTGATACAGTATATGTGATCTTTGTTTACCATGAAAAAAATGTCTCTTTCAAAGAAATGAAAGGTGGATTCAGATTGATTTTTTTTCAAGTGATGCGGACAATGGAAAAAATGTATTTGTTTAAGCTGTTTAATTACTTAAATGCACCTACTCTGTTGTTTTATTTTATTATGAATTCTATATAAGCTCCATGTAGTTTATGATGTTCACCATATCACTGCATGTTAAAACAACAGTGAGGAGGATCGTTTCTGAATCTGAGCTCAGTCCCCAATGCATTTAAATACTGGAGAACCTCCTGATTACAACCATCTAGGAGGCAAGCAGCTGAGTGCGACTGATCTTCTTTCAGAAAAAGTGTGCTGAACCCTGAATACTTGTTTAATATATCTTTTAAAAAGTAATGTAGTGCTTTCGTGCTTAATTAAATGTGATTTAATGTAACAATGAGGCAGAGAAGAGTTTATCTACTGAGCTAAAAGTAATGTTTTTGTGTCTCTCCATATTTACCAGCCAGAGGATGAAGTTTCATTACTGCATAAATTAAATCCAGTCCTATTTGCTGACAAACTTGTTTAAACAACTGTTAAACAGTAAATCATTTTATGACACTTCTTGCTCTTTTTCATTCAGACCTGCATCAAGATGCTGAAGATGTTGGTACCAGTGGTTTTATTTTTCTGTCTGCTCTCTCTGAAACCAGCAGCTACTGAAGGTACCACATTTTCGCTAATAGATAACATTGATTATTGTGATATTAATCCCTTTTTTTAATGATTTTGGTTTTGTCTTGCAGTGGGTCTTGGTGGTAAAGTGCTTTTGTTTCCAACTAAGACTGATTCCAGTTATGTTAAACTCGTTCCTGAAAAGTTACTGAGTCTTTCTGCATTTACTCTCTGCATGCGTGTCGCGACGGCGCTCCAGGGCAATAGGGAGACCATTCTGTTCGCCTACCGCACAGTAAATGATGACGAGCTGAACTTGTGGAGAGAGTCTGACGGCCGTTTGTCCTTGTATATTAGATCTAGTGAAGATGCAGCATTTTTCCATCTGCCTCCTCTCTCCATCTTCCAGACCCACCTGTGCGTCACCTGGCAATCTGCGACTGGTCTTACTGCCTTCTGGGTGGATGGACGTCGCAGTTTGTTCCAGATCTATAGAAAAGGTCACACAATTCGTCCTGGTGGCACTGTCCTGCTCGGCCAAGATGCTGATGCATATGTGGGTGGCTTTGACGCAGGTCAAAGCTTTGTAGGAGAAATTACAGATGTGCACATGTGGGATCATGTTCTCTCTAGCAGTCAGATTAAGGCGGTTTATTCAAACCAGGAAACATATGAGAAGGGAAACGTGTTTGACTGGAACACCATCAAATATGAGATTATTGGCAATGTGCTGGTGACTCAAGATAACTGATTGTGATCAGATGCAATGTCACATACACATTGTACAAAGCTGTAAAGGCTAACCAATAAAAAAAAAATTCTGAGCATTACAAGTGCAATGTATGTGTATAATTTGGGAAAATATTTAATGTTAAACATTTTTACTTAAGCATACATGCATACAGTATAATTTCTAGAGGATGTGGACAATTATTCTGATAATTTGATAAATATTTTATCTAATTTAATTTTGTCTGATACACTCATCAGCCACAACATGAAAACCACCTGCCTAATATCTGGTAGGTCCACCTCTTGCTGCCAAAACAGCTCCACAAGACCTCTTTACGTGTCCTGTGGTTTCTGGCACCAAGACATTAGCAGCAGACCCTTTAAGTCTTGCAAAATGCAAGGTGGAGCCTCTGTGAATCAGATTTGTCGGTCCAGCGCATTCCATAAATGCTAAATAGGATTAGGATCTAGGGAATTTGGAGGCCAAAGCAAAACTGAGCTTTTTGTAAACCCAGTCGTCTCGCCATTACTATTTGGCCCTTGTCAAAGTCACCGAGATCTGTTCGCTTGCCCATTTTTCCTGCTTTCCAGCACAAGAAATTCAAGAACTTACTGTTCACTTTCTGCCTAATATATCAAACCCCTGACATGTGCCATTGTAACCATATAATCAATGTCATACGCTTCACCTGTAAGTGGTTTTAAGGTTGTGGCTGTTGTCATTTTTTGTTGAAGTTCATTTCTTCATTAAAGGCTATGAAAAGGCTATGAAAAGGCTATAAAAAAATGAGTAACCTCTGAGTATTTAAAATTTTCATCTAGTTATTTTTCATAAAATGCTCATAAAACAAGATTTCCTTGGTCTGATGAGGTATATTGAGTCCAAACACTGGAAAATGTTATTATTATAATATAAAAACCCTCCAAAATATCTTTGGAACATTGAGATTTATTTAAGTGTACAATGACACATTTCTTCAAAGTATTTCACCATTTTAATGACTTTTTATGTAGTTCACTTAAATAGACATTCAGTATGTCATTTAATAGTTATATATACAAGGACACATTTCATATAATCTCTCACAAAATGAGTCTATAAAACTACAGTGAATTTGAAAAATGTTGTTTATGATGTTCAGCATGTCACTGCATGTTAGAAAAGATGGTGGGGAGGACCATTCCTCCATCTGAGCTCAATCACTGTAGAATTTCAATTCTTCAAGACCCTTCTGTTCACAACCATCCAGGGGATCGTCTCCCAGATAAGACTTTAGACTTCTAAAAACTAACTATTTTAATGCTTATAAATTAAGTGTGATTTAATATGACAATGAGGCATTGATTGAGAATTGATCTACTGAACTATGAATAATGTTTACCAATCGGAGGATATAATTTCTTTATTCCATTATTTAAATCCAGTCCTACTTGCTGATTAGTGTATTTATACAAACAAACAGTACACTCATTTGATTCTTTTTCAGACCTGCAGCAAGATGTTGGTTTTCTTTTTCTGTCTGCTCTCTTTGACACCAGCAGCTACTGAAGGTACTGTGTTTTATTAATAGATCACATGAATTATCGTGAGCAGGATTTTGTTCATCATGGATACATTTATGTTTATTTTGGTTTTGTCTTGCAGTGGGTCTCGGTGGTAAGTGGTTCTGTTTCCAACCAAGACCAACACCAGCTTTGTTCAACATGGGTCATTCCATGAAATCGGTGCCTTTTGCGTCCCTAAGAAATAATCAAACATAGATTTAATATAACAACGAATAAATTTGCAATTTAAAAACATAACGATACTATGTATTCTTTCAGCAATATTACATCAAATATTATTTTAAATAATTTAAATAGCATTTATAATAAATATAAAAAAATATATATATAGTGATGCATTGTCAAGTATGGTGACCCATACTCGAAACTGGTCCTCTGCATTTAACCCATCCAAGTACATGCACACAGTAGTGAACATACACCCGGAGCAGTGGGCAGCCAATGTTCCAGCACCCGGGGAGCAATTTGGGGTTTGGTGCCTTGCTCAAGGGCACCTCAGTCATGGTACTGCTGGTGCAGGAATCGAACTGGCGACCTTCTGATTACAAGCCCAACTCTCTAACCATTAGGCCACGACTTCCCACAAAAATGTGATGTATTGTCAAGTATGGTGACCCATACTCGAAATTTGTCCTCTGCATTTAACCCATCCAAGTGCATGCACACAGTAGTGAACATACACCCGGAGCAGTGGGCAGCCAATGTTCCAGCGCCCGGGGCGGAACATTTTTTCTTTTTCAGCAGGACTTTTAATTTGCAAAATGTTTTTGGCACAAGTATGCATTTTTTCTATAAAAATGTAAATCTTTTTTTTTTTTTTTGGTGTCCCCTGATTTCATGTCAGCCCTGTTACCCTCATCAAAAACCCCTTGTAAAATACTGTACATTCAAGTGACATCACTTCTAGGAGGATACATCATCTCTCAGCCAGAATTTTCCCCCTTACTTCAGCTGTTTCTCTCACTTCTGTAATGCTCTGTGTCTGATGATTTATGAGGCTTGACTGAGGGGAGGACATTATGCCGTGTCAATTCTGTTACCATTTTTAACATGTAAATTTAAACAATTATTTATTACATTTAATATAATCAACATCTACAAGTAAAGTCCTTTCAAAGTGTATAACGTGCTTTTGTGAACTTGACTATTAGCTAGAAATTAGCGAATTAATTTGAAATCATCAAACCTGTTACTGTCAGCCCTGTTACTTTTCAGGGGTTTCCACATTTGGGTAACAGGGATGACATAGATTAGGTGTCACCCTGATTTTAAAGATTGTCTGTGTAAAATGCAAACGTGTTTAAAGGTCACCCTGGGTGTAATTTTAAGCTAATGCCTATATCATTCAGTGGCATGAGTTACATTTTAGTTAGTATTATTGGTATTGTTACTATTACTGTTGTTGTTAATGAGCAGGATAGGATGATCAGTCTCAATAAAACTCTTTTTTTCCCCATAACTCATTGTCAATAATGCATTCAATTACAAACAAGAGCAGCAAGGTGACTGCAGACCTTCACCCCAGTCTTGCAATGTTCAAGAAAGTCAAGATCTTGGTCTGGTTTCAGAGTGAGATCTGCTCATCTTCCTTGGCTAATAATGAAACCAGATCAGTATATTTGAAGTTCTGAGGGGACACAGACAAACGGATGGAACACATGATCTAATTACAATACCCTTAAAACATTAGATCTCTTAGAAATGTAATGTGCTAAATCAACAATGAACTGACTTAAACTGAAAAATTGACTGTTTACTATTGTCATACAACTATGCTAAGTGCAAAACAATATAATGCAATTTAAAATTGTAAAACTGTACAGTATTATGTAAACAAATATGTGCAGTGTGCTGAAGAATGTGTGTCCTGTCATCCCTGTTACTGTGGTCAGTCCTGTGACTATGACGTCAATCCTGTTACTGTCATTAATTTAATAAAAATTGTAAAAAATATATATATTTTTAACGTCTCTCTTGTAAAATATATATATTTTTCTTAATTGACGTGGTCACCTTCCAAAATTAGGATGTTCTTAGTCATCTGAATGACAAATATAAAAAAAATAAAAAAAAATAAACAATCCCAGTGAAAAGAGGGACTAAAATGCTGCTCATATATGTGAAAACTATCACATAGTTCTAATTAAACTATAGTATCTAGTAATGCTTGTATCTGTCAAGTCAAGTCACTACTATTTGTATATCGCTTTTAACCATGCAAATAGTGTCAAAGAAGCTTTACATCAGCTTGATATATAGATGGGTGGCTTTACATCAGCTTTACAGTATTTAGACGGTGAAATAGTGTGTCAAAATAGTGTCATACTCCTCTGGCCAGACAAAATCAGCAGTTTAAAGTCTCTGGGGCTCATCTAGTTGTCCTGGTCTCCACTGGCATTCAGGGCTGTAGAGGTCATCTCTAGGTGCTGATCTACCATCTGATCTGGATACGGACTGGATCCGGGTGGCTGCAGTGACCATCTGATCTGGATACAGTCTGGATCTGGGTGGCTATGGTGACCTCGGAATAAGAAAGAAAGACTAATATTAGCGTAGATGCCATTCTTCTAATGATGTAACAAGTACATCTGGTGTTTTGGGAAGTGTTCCGGTTGACCTAATTAGTGCAGCCTAACAATCCTTTAACGGATTTGAGTTATAGAAATGCAATAGTGTATTTTGTGTAAGCCAGGTTAAAGAGATGGGTCTTTAATCTAGATTTAAATTGACAGAGTGTGTCTGCTTCCCAAACAGTGTTAGGTAGATTGTTCCAGAGTTTGGGCACTAAATAGGAAAACAATCTCCCGCCCGCAGTTGATTTTGATATTCTAGGTATTATCAAATGGCCAGAGTTTTGAGATCACAGTGGACGTGAAGGACTATAGTGTGATACTGAGGTGCCAAACCATTCAGGGCCTTTAGGTAATTAGCAAGATCTTAAAATGTATACGATGTTTAATAGGGAGCCAGTGCAGTGTTGACAGAACCTAATGTGGCCATACTTTCTGGTTCTATTAAGAACTCTAGCTGCTGCATTTTGAACCATCTGGAGTTTGTTTATTAAACACGCAGAGCAACCACCCAATAAAGCATTACAATAATCTAGCCTCGAGGTCATGAACGCATGAATTAATGTTTCTGCATTTGACATTGAGAGCATAGGTCGTAATTTAGATATATTTTTAAGATGGAAAAATGCAGTTTTACAAATGCTAGAAACATGTTTTTCGAAGGAAAGATTGCTATCAAAAAGTACGCCTAGGTTCCTAACTGATGACGAAGAATTGACAGAGCAGCCATCAAGTATTAGACAGTGATCTAGGTTATTACATGCAAAAATTTTTTGGTCCAGTAATTAACACCTCTGTTTTTTCAGAATTTAGTAGTAATAAATTGCTAGACATCCAGTTTTTAATATCAACTATACATTCCGTTAGATTTGCAAATTGGTATGTTTCATTGGGTCGCGAAGAAATATAGAGCTGAGTATCATCAGCGTAACAGTGAAAGCTAACACCATGTTTCCTAATGATATCTCCCAAGGGTAACATGTAAAGCGTGAAAAGTAAGGGGCCTAGTACTGAGTCTTGAGGTACTCCATACTGCACTTGTGATTGGTATGATACCTCTTCATTTACTGCCACGAATTGATGGCGGTCAGATAAGTACGATTTGAACCACGCCAGTACACTTCCTCTAATGCCAACATAATTTTCTAGTCTATTTAAAAGAATGTTGTGGTCGACAGTGTCAAACGTGGCGCTAAGATCCAGTAGCACTAATAGAGAGATACAACCACGATCAGATAATAAGAGCAGGTCGTTTGTAACTCTAATGAGAGCAGTCTTGGTACTAAAACCTGACTGGAAATCCTCACATATAGCATTTTTTCTCTAAGGAGGAACATAGTTGTGATGATACTACCTTTTCTAATATCTTTGACAGAAAAGGCAGATTCAAGATTGGTCTGTAATTAATTCTTTGGGGTCAAGTTGTGGTTTTTTAATGAGAGGCTTAATAACAGCCAGTTTGAAGGTTTTTGGGACATATCCTAATGACAATGATGAGTTAATAATACTCAGAAGAGGATCTATTACTTCTGGAAGCACCTCTTTTAGGAGCTTTGTGTCTGTAACAGGGTTGACAAAAATACCAAAACATGAGGTAGAAAAATAGTCATAAAATGATAAATTACACAGCCTGAGATGGCACAATACAATTTCTTGTCATGTTAAGGTGTTTTCATTTCATGGATATTTAAAAAATGTTGATTAAACTTATTTTATTTGTTAATTTTTCCAAGTGGAAAAGGCACCGATTTCGTGGAATGACCCAACTCACTCCTGAAACGAGCCTATTTCCAAAAAAAGTGGAGTGTTCCTATATTATCCCTTATGAAAATTTACCATGGTTTTACTAAATAAATACCATGGTATTTGTAGTAAAGCTGCTATATTGAAATGGTAACCTGCAAAAAAACATGGTCACCACACATTTACTATAGTAAAACCAACTTTAATTTTCATAAGGGATATCATAGTTTATTATCGTATTTATATCATATTTTACTATGTTTATATATAGTATAGTAATATACATGCCTTGTACAACATTTAAAACTAAAAGTGGCCTGTAAGGAGATATTTCATATTTCAACCAATATACCAGCAGATTTTAGTCTGACAATAGCCTGTTTGGAAAAATCCAACTAAAATTATGTAGCTTTTTATATATGGCCGAGCAACATTTTAACTCATGAAGTTAAGAATAAAAGGCTACCGTCAGGAATTATATTAGTGGCTCTTTAAAATGCAAACGTTCGTCATCTGAGTCACTCCTAGAAGAGTCCTCGCTGTCCAGAGTGTGTCTTCACCCGTGTAGCATGCTGTTTATTAAAATGCTGAATTTAGTATTACATCAGCGTGAACTTGATCCTTCTCCCCAATTCACAGGACAAGAGTGACACCAGAAGAGAAATATTCATCATTTTGCTTAGCTAAAAAATATGTAATTATTTTAGACACAAATGATTGCACAGTGTTACATCATTTAAAAAAAAAAAGTTTTAGATATTGTACTAAATAATGTGATTTGTTTTCATTTTTTTTATTAATTAATATCTTGGGTGATATTACTATATCTGATACTAAATTAAATTGTCTAAGCTTTCATTTTTGATACACAATATTGTTGCTATCCATTATACATTTGCATTTTAGTATTACAATATATTGTGACATGATATATTGTTATACCCCTGCATTGTTTTGAATGTTGAACAATTGTATCAATATATATGTATATTCTATATCCCCTGATTCAACAGAGAATGGATCAGATGGAGGTACAGAGAATGGATCAGTTTTTATAGGGAAAGACTGCCTAGTTAAATGTTTAGCCATGTCACTCCTGATTTTTGAACTAATCAATCATGTTAATAACTTTACAGCACTTGTTGTGAATTTCACTGACACTGTAGTAGGGTCGCTTTGTGAAAACATCTAAATGGTTAATTATAGAGATAGTAAGACAGAAACTCACCTGTTCCCCACTCATATTGGTCTGAAAAGGTAAAGAGGTGTTTCGGGTCTCGGGAGATTATTGTAAATTGACCGACAGCGCCATCTGCAGTTTTTGGAAAAGAAAGTTGCTCAATTGCACATGTGAGAAAATCAGCCAACACGCATTTGTGAGAAAATCAGCCAACACGCATTTGTGAGAAAATCAGCCAACATGCATTTGTGAGAAAATCAAGCCAAGTTTCCTCATAAAAAGGCAAATGAGTCTCGCAGTTGTAACACACAATACATATATTTGCCCATACCTCTGCATTTTCTCTCAAATAGAGTTTTGTATTTGCAAATCACTTTGCGTTTGTTTGAAAGTCGAGTTTTTCTTTGCAAAAGCAGATTGTGTTTATTTGCACAACACTGGATTTGTTTGATGAATATTGGCACAAAATTCGCTCCATACAGCAGCGCAGCATCCCGCACCACACTGAAGGATGCTGGCAACCATGTCTGAAAACACACACACACATCCACATATGGCTGACGAGGTGGAAACAGCGATGTAGCTTTGAAGATGCCATCCTTTTTCGTCACTCGTTTTCTCTTCTTTACATTTTTGTGCGGTTTTAAAGGGACAGCTGCCAAATCGATTCCTGAAAGAGAAGCTCTCGGTGAGTCGAGAATAAAGGGACGCATAGCGGGTTTGGGTAAGGGAGTGGTGGGCTATTTTATGCCCAAAACATCGAGCTAACGAGCAAAATGCCTCTGCAAAAACGCATTATTTGTATGCATCGGTCTATAAGTGAAGAATGCATATTTTGAAACGCAGATTTTGAACAATTTTATTGTAAATGCATCGAATGGCTTTAGACAGGATTGCATTTTACTGAATATCGGCCTTTACAAATTCATTCCTAGTTTGGCATACTCAAGCTTTCTGGCTGCACGCAAACGCAAACGTGTAAGCTTTCTAAACAGCTTTTTGTGTCTGTCAATTGTACAAATCTGAGATTTACTGAGACCCACTGACAGCTCAATATATGTGTGCTCATTTATTACTTCAACTGTCTACTATATGATTGCATGCTATTGTTTCAGAGTGAGCTGTGAATGCTATATGAGAGCTACCTCATTTTCTTTTTATGAGAACCATGCAGTTGTCTGTGTTCAAATCTTGTATATACATTTGGTCTTTCAGTGCATCATTTTTTTGGTTAGAATCTTATGATTGACTTATTATTTTTTAATCTAAACGTGTCTGAAGATGTTCTTGCCATGCATCTGGTCATGAATGTGTTTTATGTCTCTCAGAGGTGCAGGTGAGGGTCCAGGTGTTTGACAGTGGTGATCTTTCACCCCTGGCCAATGCTGCTATTGCTGTCCATGGTAACCAGACTCTGCTGGCACAAAGCAAAGCAGGCAGTGATGGCGTGCAGGTCGTCAGCTTCCTGTACCGCACAGGAACATGGGTAATCATTACAGCATCTCAGAGAGATTACCTCACCAGCTCAGTGCCATGGCATGCCAGCCGATTACCCTGTGAGTAAAACACTAATATGAACTGTGCAAATGGTGCATTATACATAAGTTGCATCTTGTTCAGAAATAGACGTTTTTCTTCATTTTATGTCATAACGTTTCTTTGTTTTCAATTTTTCAAAATCCTGAATCTTTTAGCGTTTTGGCAATGTTCACTCAAAAACGGAGGTGTATAAGCTCAGATCATTGAGGCCTATGATCAATCAGTTCCAAAAAGAAATGCAAAGCCTGTGCTAATTGAAAAAAAAAGCGCTGATAAAAAGACTGAATCCAACATATGATAATAATATAGCTTAACAAGAAATATATAAGCATTTACTCGTAGGTCAGTCATTTTTGTCCAGAAACACCAACTGTAACAATGTGTGTGTATGTGGGGGGGTTATTATACACTGTGTGAGCAAAGACAGTAAGTTAACATTAACATTAAAAAAGATGCAGACTTTCTCAGACTTTATACTGTGCTGTCTACCATTTCTGATATAAGTGAAGTTTATAATGACATACGTTAACATGCTGTTCACTATGACATAACAGACGTTTATGCCTGTTTTGATTTACTACCTTTTTAACACATCTCTATTTCTCTCTGTTAGTATATGCCTCTGTCAGTCTTTACCTGATGGCCCAGAAGCCTGGCACACTGATCCTATATGATGATGTTATCCAGGTGTTTCATGGATCTCCAAGTAAGAAAATATCAAAGATACTTTTGATATCACACACACACACACACACACACGATTATCACAACATTAAGAAATTATAAGATTATTATTGTGTATTGTGGGTGTTTAAAAAAAAAAGTGACAAAGTTGCATATGCATATCCATACCAATATTTTTTTTCTTTCTCACCCTTTGAATCTTTCAGCTTATGTCAACCTGACACTTCAGTTTTTTGCAGCTGTCACCATAGCAACAGCAGAAATATTCTATTTCCATTACAGAATCCTTTGGCATCTAAATCTGCTATCTAATTGCTCTAATTCCACTGTAATGATAGGGCGTTTATTGCAGCGTAAAGGCATCTATTGTAAGGTTATCAGTGATGCGCCTCAGAGAGGCTTACATTTCAGAAAATAATGGAACAAAGTAAGTGAATTGCCTAAGTGGCAACCCAGCTACACAGCGCAATCATTACATTGCATTTAGTCATATAGCAGACACTTTTATTCAAGTAAAGATGTCCCACACACATTGGAAACTGGCATAAAGACATTTCTATTCCAGAATATACTACTTGGTTCCCAGGCTTTATTCGGTTAAAATATTAAAATATCAGAATAATTTTGGTATCCACAAAATGTTGCATATCCATATAAAACATGACGAAAGTAAAAAATACTTTTGAAAAGATTTTGTGAACATTTTGATCGGGACTGTTTTGGTGTTAATGCACGATGTGTCTTCAAAGGGTCCAAATAATGAGAAATGTATGAAAAAATATCCACCACAAATACCTTTGATTTTCCAAGAAACACATTTATGCATATTTTATTAACCGAATTTAATTATGTAGCATTTTCACACGTTCACACTTACATATAATAAATAGAATAAAGTTTATGCGTATTTGGCGTGCTGTCCGAGGGCAGGGCTCCGAGCTCGGAACTTTGCCCCGAACCCAGAGTACCCCCTACAGGTTAGGACAGGAATAGTTTTAAGTGCGGAGAAGGGGTGGCGGAGGGATGCTGGAAAACTGTCAAGGAACAGAGGTAAATCTGCTGCGTATATATACACACCTCTTATCTTGTTAACTGGGTTGATTACTGATTGTGCTCCTCTCATGTTAATTAGGTTAATTATCTGAACGTGCTCCTCCCGAACTTTAATAAAACATCATTTAGTTAATGTCTATAAAAAAATGTACTATAGTAATGTTTCTTTTCAGTCATTGCACTTAATTTCACTGTTTTGACCTTCAGGTGGGCGGAGCCAGCCATGGCTGCAGGTTCCAAGGCGGAGCCTACAGTTTAACTCCTCCTACACAGAACTGACTGCAGTTTTAACAACAGCCAGAGAGCAGAATGAAATTAACTCATTCCCTTACCCACTCGCTCTGGAACCAAACAACACAGGTATGAAAAACACTAGAGTCATTCTATATAAAAAAAAAATATTTGAACCATAATAAATGCTCCATACAAAAACCAAAAAATATATATATGAGAGACTTGCTGTATGAAATATAGCTATAGATAATTCAGTGTATTTAAAACGGTGTAACTGCTTTAAGGAGGAGAAAATGGCTGGACGGACCTGACAACAATAGCAGCAGTCAGTGCACAACTGTTTGACCGCGAGGGTCGAGCGGTTGAGGTCAGCGAACATGTTCACATCTCTGTGCCACTGCCTTCTGATACCCACATACGATCTGCCACCAGCATACCCGTATGGATGTACGACACCAAGACAGGTACGCAAAACCATGCTTTAGGCACCTGAAAGATGTGCTTGTATTTAGCAAAAAATAGTGTGTTCAGCTGTGTAAAGTACTGTCCCATCTGTGATAATGGAAGTGCCAAGAACAGCCTGGTCAAGCCCAGTCAATGCTAGCTCCTCTTTTTGGAAATAATGCCATGCATTTGTTCTCTAGGACTATGGGTACGAAACGGAACAGGATTTATCACTCGAGAGGGATCGCAGCTCACGTGGGACTTCACTGCCTCCCGGCTTGGCTACTGGATTGCAGCTTTCCGTTCTTCAGCAGGTAACATACTCAAATGCAATTACACTGGTACATTCCACAATATACACAGTTGTACCTCGACTCAAACACAAAAACATGCAGACAAATGCTGATCATGCTTTGTATTTGAACACTAGGCTCAGGTTTGTCTCATCCAGGCCTGAGGGACATCACTGCCTACCACACCTTCTTCCTCCTGTCCATCTTGGGATCTCTTGCTTTGCTTGTACTAGTTTTGCTCTGTGTCCTACTCTATTATTGCAGGTGTGTACTAGTTTGTCTGAATTATGTGTAATTAAATGCATCATCGGCTCATTGGAAAACTGTGCCTCTATTTTGAACGTGCTTTTTGATGTGAACATTTCACTTTGAAAGGTGTTCGAAATGTGCAAGAATCAACATACCATTTTGGTATAATTTCACCGCAGGCATGTTTTCCCACTGAGCTTGGCTTGATTGTAAGATATATTTCACAAGATTACACCAAAGGACTGTTTCTGACTATCTGAGACTGCTTTTCCTAAATGTCAACATCTATTTTCTAGACGAAGATGCCTGAAGCCCCGACGACAGCAGAAACAGGTTCAAGCTCCATCTGCTTTGAACGGATCCAAGCGGGACCAAGGAACCTCCATGTCCCACTTAAACCTCATCTGTGGTGGCCATGTTGAATCTGCTGCCTCCAATGGCAACTTGGATGCCAACAAATCCGAGGGATCCCCATCCCATGCCTTCAAGAGTGCTCGGGATGAGTTTACCAGGCACATTCCTGCCCACAAGCTTCGGCATTCCTCTAAGACCAAGCAGTCTAAAGGAGCCCAAAAGAATGCAGAGAGTTTCCCTATGAAGGTACATCGATCCACGGATACGAGCAATCTGGATAGCAATCTTCTACATGATGACTACGGACGCAACTACAGCCCTGACGACAAGGATCATGACTATCGCCGGAGGCACGTTGTCAATGATAACCGTGGGTACACATCCGACCCGCCTTCTCCACCAATTGTCGACAAGCCACCGGAGTATTCACAGGTTTTGCAAGGGCCGGATCACCTCGCTCGTCCAACGTCGCTCAACACACAACCAGGTCAAATTATATTCTGCAGCTCACTGGATCAGATGAAGGAGAACATGTACCGTTCTATGGTACCAACTCTTGTGATCCCGGCCCACTACATGAGGCTTTCGTCCGAGTTTGGTGCCACAGATCAGGGTAAAGATGGGGCAAACCAAGCAGACCGTGATGGACAGAATTCACAAGGTACCAACAGTGGGATCCAAGGCCAAAACCAAACCCCTGGTTCAGGCCATGCAGAAGCCCAGCAAGGTGATTCTCCAGCAGGCTCCGACGACAGTGTTTGGCCCCCCGGTGGAACACCAGCACCGGTTCACATCCCTGTTTTGTTCAATGACTCCACCATCTCCCAGATGAACGGGGAGCTGCAAGCACTCACGGAGAAGAAGCTTCTGGAACTGGGGGTGAAGCAACACCCTCGTGCCTGGTTCATATCGCTCGACGGACGCGCCAACGCTCACGTGCGCCACTCGTACATAGATGTAGGTGCCGATCTCAGCCACAGTGGAACACATAGTGGAAACCACAGCGCCCAAAGCACGTTGAGCGCCCCTGCCGGGAGTAGTAAGGACCGAAACGTAGACACAAGTCTCCAAGACACCCAACATGAACGCAAGTCCGCATCCAGTCGCAAGAACAAAGAGGAACACCACGGAAGCGGGCGCAAAGGCCATGGAGGAAGCAGCTCCAGCAGTACAAGGGGTGGAAAACACTATTCCAAACCAACCTACCATGACCCTCTGGACCTAAGTGGAGGAGTGAGCCGCATGGGAGCCAGTTCGCCATTGGAAAACCCATTGACCCCTCTTTTGGATGACGGTCCTGAGGAACCAAGGGGGTCTTCAATGCCAAGAAGGGGTCGAAGCCGGGGGAACAGCTCACGTAGTAGCAACAGCGAAACCCAGCGTGACTCCGTCACCAGCCCGGAAGATGACAACGACCTGGATGACAAGGATGAGAACAAGAAGAGTCCCTGGCAGCGCATTGAAGAGCGCCCCCTAATGGTGTTTCATGCCAAGAAGTAGAGTGAGAAATCAATCCCAGCAGCTACCTTGAATAATTGGACTAACTAGAGATGTGTTCAAATTGATAACGACTCTGAAAGTTTTACAAATGTCACCCAATGATATTTTCACGGACCGACTATTTGTGTCGTTATAATTTGATAGATGTTTCCAAAATGATTGTTGTGCCATTGGATTTTTTTGTCTCTCTTTGACAACATACTTTCACTGATCAATTTGAATGCATCTCAGGGGTCAAAGAACATTTGGTGGCATCATACCATCTTAGTCTTTTGCACACCAAGAATCACATTAAATTCAAGACTAGTTATAGTAAAAAGAATGCCATTGGAGATGGAGGAACACAAGATACCAAACAACAGGGCGAGTGCATTAAAATAAAGCACAACACAACATGCTGGTCTAAAACAGGAAGACTTTATTTTACAGTCCACAAAGACTTTATCTTACAGTCCCTCTATTTCCAAACCAATCAGACTCTTACAAACGATTGCATCCAAAAGTACCTGAGTACCTTTTCTCTCTCAATGGCTTGGTGAAAGACTTTTTCAATGGATGGCTTTTTAAAGATTGAGTCTTCAGTATGTTGGATCAAGAACTTGATGTTTTCCAAAACTTCATGTAAAACTTTTAGAGACCCATTTTCTTATGTTCTGATGCAGTATATTCCTTGGTATCTCTTCCCAACTTGTCGTTCTTCTACCTTCGGTACTCATTGTTTTGATGTCAGTTCCTCATTCAGTCTTTCATACTATTTTATGTTTTGTGCATTGCTAATCTGAAATTTACAGTTCAGATTTCAAACATTCCAGATTTTTTACTGTTAGTCCTTAAGTAGATTGATTAAAATAACAAGGCTTAAAGTTCACATTTATGTGTGATGTGATGTTATAGCAATTTCTAAGTCATTACACGATGCATTTTGGATTTATTGTATTATATGTTATGCCATACCACATTTTCCACTCCAATGCTGTTCTTGAATCTAGTCTTTGAGGATGTGATAGGCCTAAATTTAGCACTTGTTGCTTTAATTTGTATAGGAAAAGCTGATTCCGAATCGGGACCCCAATCTCACTTACAATGAAAAAGCATTGACTGTGATACAGTAGATATGAATGTACGTTACCCACAGTTAGCAATTTCAGTCCAGCTTTTCATTTGTTTAAAAGAGAGCCATTAGCATTTTGTGTATATGTATGATAGCCTATATGTGCATGAGATAACTAGTATAAGACAACAGATTTTTTATGCCTACAAATTAAAATAGACACTATCAAAGCATGAAGGTGGATAATAGATGCATCTGATACTGATGCCTGATGGGAAGAAATTTTCCAAAATTTCAAATGAAATGTTATATGCCAGTTTACAGGCCAGTGTTTGGCCAATGTATTTCCATCCAAACTTTTCCAGCACTGTTAATATTCACATTGTCTGCACTGCATTGACTGTGACAAAATTCTGACTCGGATCTTTTTAAAAAGCCATTCAAATATTAAAAGCTAATAATTTATGGCACTTCTTAATGATTACTTTTCTATTTACGATTTTTAAAACTATTATTTTTCCCATGTTTACCTTTATTAAAGCAAGCACAAGACATGTAATTTTTAAAGCAACATTTTATGAATAATTAAGACAGGGTACCATAAGGAGCATGAAGACTGAGACACTCAAGAGCTATTTGATGACTATCAAAGATAATACAAAGAGACTTTAACTAAAATAGCTCTGCTCATGCTGATCTGGTGCCAATCACATGTAGAGCAGTGATTAACGCTGTCTCTTGTGATGATTGTCAACTCGCCACAAATGACACCACTGTTGCAACATGTCTCATATGTGTGTCATTTGTTTTACAACCCTTCACAACTTCCTTATAATAACTGAAACAAATATAACTGGAACTGAGATTAAGTACTGGATTATTTTATTCAAAATTGGAGATTAGGAATGAGACTTAAAGTTTAGTGTAAGCTGTAGTGGTGGAATTCTTAAGAGGATTTTAGTATGTTTCATATTATACACTAGGTGCTGAAACCCTTAAACCTTACATACTGACCCACAATTTCACTGATTTTAGATTTGCACACTCTTTTTAGCTTGAGTTTCACTCAGACCTACTACAACTGAAATCAAAGCCATTCTCTTCCTCTGTCTGTTTATATTTTGTTGACAGCCTGTGGGTAATTTTCACAGGAAATCTCGATATGCCTTTGTCAGTGTACATTTATCACGTGATGTGGTGCTCTGAAACACATTTCCTTCTGTACTGTGTAAATATTTCTCTCTCTGACTGAATATGAATATGACTCTGAAGATATTACGATGTTGTTTCCATTGTGCACAACGGCTTTGCTTAATTGTTCTAAAATCATGTCAGATGGAACTTTTGCAATTTTATAATTTATTCATAATATCCTAGAAAAAAAAAATCACATGTGAAATGGACTGTTTCACTTCTGACGTGTCCGAAAGTCATGTGCTGTACAATAAAGAAATTCCATTTCTTGTGGGGTTTTTCCTGCATTTCTGTTGTTATTAAAAACAAAACTCCAAGTAATCCTGTATTTTCACACATGGAATATTGTGTAATTTCCCATTTTTTGGAAGTATTAATAGTTTAGAACTTCTAGGTATTTTTAAAACTTGTACTGGTTAAATAAAATAAAGGCCAAAGGTCATTATAAAAATGTAAAAACTGCATTGATGCAACAAGGAAAAATAGTATACACTCTAAAAAAAAAAAGGTGCTATATAGCACTAAAAGTGGTTCTTTGGCTCGTAACCATAGGGGAACCACTTTTGGTGCTGTATAGCACCAAATCTTGGTGCTTCAGTGGTTCTTCAGCAGTTCTTTGGCACCGCTACCATATACAGAACCTGTTAAGCTCCTGTATGGTTCTCCAGTGGTTCTTTGGGGTGATTAAGGTGCTATATTGCACTAATGCCGTACAAAAAACCTGTTAAGCTCCTTTAAAGGTTCTTTACGAGCCAAAGAACCACTGTTGGTGCTGTTTAGCACCATTTTTGTTGAAGAAATACAGTGCAATATGGCACCTCTTATGGTTCTACGTAGCACCATTTGACAAAGGTGCTGTATATCACCTTTTAAGATATGGTGCTATATAGCCCCAAAAGTGGTTCCCCTATGATTACGAGCCAAGAACCACTTTTAGTGCTATATAGCACCATTTTTTTTTAGAGTGATTAAAAGAGTGAATTCACTTTAATGACACCTGACGTTACCTGTAGACCAGATATTGATATAGAAATATATTACCTACCCACATTCACATGCTGTTTTACACTAAAGTCTGGCATGATCTTTGGAGATGTTTGATCCTTATATTAATTTTCTTGGAAAAAATAGATATACTTTAATAAATATACACGTTTACACTTCAATTAAAACCAAATTTAAGGGACAATAATTAGATTTACTATCATACACCAGGTCTGAAAATGACTTAGGACCTCTGGCCTACGCGCAAAAAAGGTACAAAAGTTGTCACTGGGGCTGTTATTTCAAAACTTTTGTACCTTTTTACCCCTAAAGGGTGCATATTATTACCTTAAAGGTATATTATACCTTTGTACTTTTCTGTATAGTTTCTAGCTCTAGCTAATTAAACACAGTCAAACATGTTAATAATAGTCCTTATGCTCACTAGAAATCTAGACGCAGTGTGTTCGAACAAGATTAACTGGTAGATCTAGTTCTAGGTTGACCACCTTTGTTCCATCACCTTGGGTGGTGTGACCTGGAAGCTTTAAAAAGAAGGATTGATTCATTGTCTAAAAGCGTAGAGAAATGGCATGAGAAAACTACACACTGTGTTGGATAAAATCATTAACTAAATGTCAAAATAGTGCAAGGTTTTTCAGTACAACCTCTTGGAAATCTACCATTTCTGCTCTTGCTCTGAAATGCCTGTCTGTCATTGCAGAAATACCAAAGACGGCGTTAAACCAGTTTGTTGGTTCAGGCAGGTGTTTAGCAATCATTATAAATGGATGGAAAACGTCTACATTCTTATCTTTCTTTATGAAAAATAATCATAAAATAATTTTAAAAATAACCAAAAATAATTTGCTGTGCATTTCCCGCAGGTTTGTCGTTGCGCTCCAGGCCGCGTGGCGGCGCTGATTTGACGCGTTGGATTCGTTTACAGAGAGGAGGAAGAGAACATTACATTCAAGCGCACAGGTCAATGTTATGTATACAAATAATGGCATTATATTTATCTAGCATTATTATAGAGCTCTCAAACCCTTTAGATACTTTCTATTAACCGCCATATTTGTGTTTTGAGGTTTCTTTGCTGTTCGTCTCTATTTTCTGGTATATCTATGCACAAACGCGTTTATAATCTCCGTTTCCAGCATATGAAGTAGGTCATTGCTGTTGGGTAGGTGCGTTTTCTGTATATTTTTAACATTTTAAAATGTCAGTACTGTTTATTAACGTCGTTAAACACATTATTATTGTGGTATGGGTGATGTTTAACCAAAGCAAAATTTGTTAATTAATTTAACTTAAGTTTTCCACTTAATGTCCAGCTATAACAAGACAGCTATCATAATCCAAGTCATTATTGTTATTAGAAATGTTGTTTGACTCTATCTCGTGTATTTACATATTTATGAGTCCAAATGTTAATTGAAGTTCCAGTAGAAGCCGCTAGAAGGCGCCAACGACCAATGTTCATCAGCCATATACTGTATAATTAGATGTTGAGGGTAAATAACTATGATTTGTGTGTTTTAGCATGTTTCTGGTGGGGTTAACCGGAGGCATCGCCTCAGGGAAGAGCACAGTGTCTTCTCAGCTGAAAGAGCTGGGCTGTCCTGTCATCGATGCAGATGTGGTGGCCCGGAAAGGTGTTTAGTGCTTGTTTGTCTTTATTATACCATTATTTTGGAAAGAAATTCATAGGTTTTTGTGTTTAAAAAAAATGTATTTAAAAATCATTTTTAAAAAAAGGTAGGCACCATTTAGAAAAGTAGTTTGAAGCATTTAAAAATAATTAAAATAGTTTTTAAGATAATAAATTAATGAAAAAATATAAGAAATTAAATTTAAATTAAAAAACTTAAATAACTTAAGTAAGTGTGTATTCTGGACTCATTTTTTATAAATATAATATATAAATGTAAATATAATGTGTATAGATTTTATTTCATTTAATAATAAAAAATAATGATTTTTTTATCATTTAAAAATGACTTTAGTGAAAAAAAAATAAAAAAAAATAAAATATATATATATATATATATATATATATATATATATATACACACACAAACACACTATATGATTTAAAATTTGTAAAAAAAAAATTATAATAATATTATATATTTTATAAAATAATATATTTAATATAGATTTTTAAATAAATTACGTAAGTGAAATATATTTAAATATTTTAAAATAATATTTAATATATTTATTTAATATACATTTATTTATTTAATACAAGCTTTAATTGTGTGATTTTTCATTGTGCATCAGTGGTGAAGCCCCAAAGCCCAGCGTACAGACTGATCGTGCAGCACTTTGGACGTGAAATTTTGTTAGACAATGGGGAGATTGACAGACAGAAACTGGGGCAGATCATCTTCTCCAGCCCCGAGAAACGAAAACTTCTCAACTCCATCACACACCCAGAAATACATAAAGAAATGTTCAAACAAATACTGCTGTACTTCGTTAAAGGTACACTCACACATGCATAAAATCAAACAAACAATGATAAAAGTGTGCCATAATCTCATGAACTAATGTTTGTGTATGTTGTTCTTTAGGCTACAGATATGTGATTTTGGATGTGCCGCTGCTTTTCGAAACACGACGTCTCACCCGTTTCCTAACCCACACTGTTGTCGTATACTGGTACGATTTTCCCTCTTTCACCTTCTTTGTTTTCATGAATTGCTGTAAGTCAGATTGGGTTGAGTATTACCGGTGTTAAGGTAGTTTTTGTCGTTTTACCATTATTTATATACCATTAGAGTATTTATACATTTTCTTAAATTGTTTTTATCGTTCTTCTTTTCTTTTCTTTTTTTTTTTAAAGTTTTTTTTATTACTTGTTTAAATATGTTATTATTTATTTACAATTTATTTTCAGTTTTATTTTTATTAATTTTAGTTCTTCAGGGAAGGAAACTTTTATAAGTTTTTTTATGTTTTTTTTTTTATTTTTTTTATTTTTAATGTAATATTTATTTTACTTTTTTGTAATATTTTATTTTTTATTATTTCAGTTAGCACTTTTAAATAATTAGTAAATGTTGTTAATAAATGTTTAGTTAACAGTAATACGCCTGGGCTCTTTGCCTCATGAGTCTGTATTTTGGCAGTGACCCGGCGACGCAGCTGTCCCGTCTCATGCAGAGGGACGGTCTGAGTCAGGAGGACGCCGAACAGAGGATCGGCGCTCAAATGCCCCTCAAAGAGAAGCGTGGACTCGCCAGTCACGTGATCGAGAACTCGGGCTCTCGAGAGGACACTCACAGACAGGTGCTGCAGCTGCACACCAAGCTCGAGGACTCCATGGAGTTCCTGGTCGTCAGGACTGTTGCCGTGGCAGCCGTCGCCGGGCTGGGTGGCCTGTTTTTATGTACAGTCAGACTGCTGGTCTCTTAGCAAACTTACAGAACTACTTCCACAACAACGGCAATAGTCTTAAAGGGATAGTGCACCCAATAATCAACATTCTGTCAGCATTTACTCACTATATGTGGTTTTCTTCCTTCTGTTGAAGACATTTTGAGGGAAAACCCCCAAAAATATTTCTTTTGAATATTTCACAGAAGTAAAGTCAAGTCATATAGGTTTGTAACAATGTGAATAAATGATGACAGAATTTTAATTTTTAGTCAAAAAAAAAAACATTGAAGTCCACCGTCAGCCTGAGCTACATCTGTGAAAAAAGCCATATTTACAGTTCTTTGATTGCACAGGCTGCGTAACTCTATAATCAACACAATGATTGTGATATTAGTCCTGAATGTAACATATTGTATAAAACAGAACTATGACAACAATGCTACTTTTTTACTTCGACACACGTTTGTTTAATTATGAATTCACTGATACATGAAATGGACCGAATGTATTAATACAGTACCTTCTGCTGATTTTTGTTGATATCAGATAATTTCATCTATATCTGAATTAAAAAAAAAGTCACAACTTGATCTGTTGCAGTAAATTCATTCTTTGTGATGCTAAATGACCCATCCAGCGAGATATATATATATAAAATGTCAATAGGAGAATCACTTTGATGTAAGCAAAAAGCACTAGTAATGTTCAGTAGATTTTCATGATTATGCAAAAGTAGTTTTCCGTACTGTAAAAAGCAGGGTGTATCAATATTAAATAAAACTTTTGTGTTTTTAATTTGTCTTATTTTTCACTAAAATAATACCAATTCTTTAAATTAAAATTTCAACTTAAAAAAATCTAATTTAAAAAAAAAATTTTTTAGTAAAATAAATTATATTTTGTTTATTTCCCAGACAAGCAAAACAAATAAAAATACACATATATATTAAAGAACACTAATAAATAACAAAAACACATGATAGCATTACTAAAAATTTTGTTAAACAAAAACAGAAAATATTAAAAAATAAAAACTAATTCAAACTTAATAATAAACTAAAATAAACTATAATTTTATCTCAACGACACTAAAATAACACTGGTAAAATGTGGTAACCTGTAGCTTTTACCTAATTCAACACACACACACACACAAAATTTGTAGGTATAGACTGGTGTATTTAGGTTTCTTCAGTGATGTTTAATAAATAATATTTTTTGACTATTTTTGACAGTTACTTTAGTTACCATTTTTTCAGTGCATATGCAATTTTTTGAGGAATTTCAAAATCTCTTCAGCAACAGGTTTTGTTGCTGCAGCTCCATTTGTAAGAGTGTTTATGTTCGTCTCGCGGTGTAAACATGAGTAATATACATGTACATCAGACGGACACACAGACAGATACAACAGTTATGAGTTTTCTCTCTGTCTTCTTCACTCAGTTCTTCATCTTCAGGGTTGGCCTATGGTGATGTTCTCTGTCTTTAATAAGCTGTTCTTATGCTAACACAGAGTGACACGGGCCAGTGGCCCTGCACAGTAAAACCTCTGTGTGTGTGTGTGTGTGTGTGTGTGAGAGAGAGAGATGGTCAAGGTTTTAAGATTGTGCATCAGTCTTTATGCAATGGATGGAGATTGTGTGTGTGTGTGTGTGTGTGTGTGTGTGTGTGTGAGAGAGAGAGATGGTCAAGGTTTTAAGATTGTGCATCAGTCTTTATGCAATGGATGGAGATTGTGTGTGTGTGTGTGTGTGTGTGTGTGTGTGTGTGTGTGTGTGTGTGTGTGTGTGTGTGTGAGAGAGAGAGAGATGGTCAAGGTTTTAAGATTGTGCATCAGTCTTTATGCAATGGATGGAGATTGTGTGTGTGTGTGTGTGTGTGTGTGTGTGTGTTTGTGTGTGAATGCGGTCCTGTCAGAGCGCTTTAGTCTGAAACAAACAGAATCAAGTGTCTGCATATCAAGAGCTAAAGTATCTAGAGTGAAAAGTAAACTTTTTGATCACTGTCACTTTGAGAAATGTTACGGGTGAAATTCCCAGGGTGAAATTTTTTTTTTTTTTTTTGCATTTTAAAGTTACATATATATAAAAAATTTTCAATGTAAAATTATATCAGTTTGTGGTCTGTAAAATGTATTTTTTATTTTTTTTTAAAGAAGTCTTATGCTGCATTTATTTAATCAAAAGTGCAGAAAAACAGTACTATTGTGAAATATTATTACAATTTAAATTTTTTTTAAAGTTTTCTATGTGACTATACTGTAAAATGTAATTTATTTTTGTAAATGTAATTTTTTTGTATCATTGTGTCTTTACTGTCACTTTTGATAAGTTTAATGCATCATTGAAAAATAAAATATGTAATATTTATTTATTGCTTTAAGGTAATAAAAACTGTTGCAAGAAATTTCTCATTCCTAAAAATAGGCATATTAAGTAAAATTTGAAGTAAATTGCTGTTCCCTTATCTATCTATCTATCTATCTATCTATCTATCTATCTATAGTAATGAAAATGGCACATTAAGAATTTCTTATTGTTCCATCTTATTTCTTATTGTAAAATTTCTTATTCACTTACTTTTTTTAAAATTTCAATTTGATTTTAAGGTGACCCAAAGATTTCATGAGATTAACTCTTTCACTGCTTCTTGAATGAGTGGTTTGTAATGGGACAGGCAGCAATAGAGAAGCATCTGATTCAGTTTACTAGGAATAACTGTGTGTGTCCTGTAGATATTTTCCCTAGATCTCTCTCTCTCTCTCTCTCTCTCTCTCTCTCTCTCTCTCTGGCCTGCAGGCTCGTCCACATCATAACACACTGTTGCTGGTCGACTCACCCAGCCCTATCACACCAACTCAGCTGGAAAACACCCACCAAATGAGAAGTGACAGCTGCTTTGTGTGTGTGTTTGTCAGTGAGCCTGGATTTCGGCCCGTATGTGGGCACTTATTTGATATACTGAATTTGACTTCTTAAAGTATGGGATAAAAGTGCACATCAGGGCTTGAGAAGAGTGATTAAGCGCATTGTCATGAATACTTGGCAACACTCGTAGTGGTTTTCATTAAGAAAATTAACAAGCTTGTCCTAAAATGATATTCTACATTCAGGCTCTAAAAGAGACAGTTCACCCAAAAATGAAAATTATGCAGTTTACTCACCCTCATGTTGTTCCATGCCTGTATGAAACACATGCAATAAAAGTTAAATAAAAGTCCATGCAATAAAAGTTAAAGGCAATGTTTTTCAAAAATAGCTTTTTTTAATGTTCCACAGAAGAATGAAATACATATAGGTTTGAAAAAAACATGAGGGTGAATAAATGATGTCTTAATAAAGCAAAACTTACTCAACTATAACTTAAAGAAAGCATTACATCAGTGAAAAAAATAGCTTTCCATCTGCTAACAATGAGGCAAAATAAAAATGTCTGTTTAGTTTGCCAAGGTTGAAGTTCAGTTGTGCATTTAAAGTTCAATATTAGAGTATAAGACATATGTCAGTTTATATATTGCACAATATCTTTATTTATAGCAACATTCATTTTAACATTAATTTGAAATAATTTCATTAGTTTACTAAGGCTGTTTCTCCAATTATATATTTATTTGTACATTGTATCACTGTTAAAATCATTACTTATTATTTTTGTGTTGTTTTCCATTACAAATATGTAGAATTCCCTAAATCAAGAAATGTTTGAGTAGGAAAATTACTTGAGATATTAAGTTTTGTTTTCTGGAAAATGTATAAAAAATTAAGTGAGTTTATGCTTAAAACAAGAAAAATTATTATTAAGTAGCCTATTGGTATATTGGTACTAAGCATATTTTTTAACTTTTTTTTTTAACTTAATTTTCATTTTTCAGAGAACTAAACTTAATATCCAAAGTAATTTTGCTTCTCAAGTAACTGTACCTTGATATTTGTATTGGAAAACAATACAAAAATACTAAGAAAATTGTCAATTTAAAACTGTGATGGTGAAGCCATGTAAAATCAAAATCATTCATTTGTGCCTTGCAAATGCAACTGGAACAATCTGAAAGCGCATTTCACACTTTCAATATATCAACTTAGTAAATCTAAATCGCAGCTACAGTACGTGACATTAGATCACAGCAGCGCTACCGCTTGTCATTTACAGTTTGGAGGCTGCCAGAGCAGATAAAGCATCAGCTGACCCACATGCGGCCCACCTGCCAGTCCGAGCTCAGCGGGCCGCGTCTCGCTCTGAGCTAAAGGTGAGATCTGCTCCGCGTCCACTGCTACAGACCTGCCCTGAACTCCTGTCACACTGAGACAGCTGCTGGTGTCATTGGCCATGAGAGGAGGGCCAGACAAATGTCTTCATCTGCTCTGCACCGTGTTACCTGAAGCGATGACTTTGCCAAGTGACATTTACATGAACTGAGCGCCGCAAACGTCTGGGAGGAGACTGATAATATTTCCACCAAGCATAAGCAGCCCCGCCCCTTCATCGCAGACAGCGAGCCACGCCCATCTTCCAATTCCACACCACTTTAAGACTTTAATACAACCACTTTTTCACATGTGAAATGACTTTTAGTAATTTGTTGCACTCACACATGGGCTGCTGTTGGGTTTAATATAGTTTTTAACAGCTCCATCCTTCAATAATAGCCTTCACAACATCAAACTGTTGATATCAGACTTATATAATGAATGGATGATGAAAATAAGCTCATTAAATCTAACATCAGAAGGTTCTGTGAAACAACTGCTGCTATACAGACAGAAACATCATAAGGTTTGCTGAACTTACCTATACATTTTACTTTTAATACTAGTTTAGCAATACTCAAAGTCACTGCACTTTGCAGCCATATTTGTAACGGCTCCAGATATTTTTTTAGCCTTGCAAATACAACTCCATCTGGGAAAGACCAAAGTCTCTGCAAGTCTTTGTGAAACTACAGTTGTACAGTGTTCAATACAGAAGCTCTTAAACCCTAAAAACACATTAAAGCACTGTACTGGCAAAAGCAGAATAAAATTTGAAATCAAATTTGGTCAGATAATTACTTGCAAAACCAACAGTTGTGATGGGATCAAACTTTTTAGTAGGTGCCATTCATGCTTTTGGAGACACTAGATCCTAATATAACTGAAATATTTTATGTTTTTATTAATATTTTTGAATTAGTTTGTATTTTTATATGTTCTGTTTTAATTTTTTTTTTAGTTAAGGGTTTAGTAATTTTCTTTTTTGTCAGCTTTAATTTCTTTTAAAAATTATTTTTATATAATTTTTATTTCAGTTTAAGTTAGTACACATTTGAACTAAATGAAAATTTAGAAATGTTGCCTTGGCAACTGTAAAATAAGTATATATAAAATATAAAAAATAATGAATATATTTCATTTCAGTTAGTTTATTTAAAATAATGAAAGGATTTTTTTTTTCGTTTTAGTTTCAGTTAACTAAGAATCCTGTACACACTTTAACAATACACCTGAGATGCGCTTTGCCATCCCACATTTTTAATGTCAGAAATAAAATCTGACAATAATTCTGTATTATCATAATCATATAAATTGTGGTCCTTAAGCTTAAATAATGCAAAACAGTGTATTTTCCAGGCTTACAAACAGGTAACTGGTTCTTAACCATAAGGCGGGACTTCCAGAAGACACTTTAAATTAGAAAGGGAAAAAAAGTTTGGTTGTTTTGTAGCGAATGTTTCAGTAAATACTTTCTTTTGGCTTAGGAAGAAAATTTTCTGAAAGTTACAGTATGATTTCAACTCTTTTATTTCAAAAGACAAAATAATTTTTACACAAGAAAGAAAGAAAGAAAGAAAGAAAAAAGCTTACTATGCTTGGAATACTTCTTAAATATGTTAAATAGGGCTACAGCAAATTTCAATTCACGAGTTAAGCATTGGATACAATGTTTTGCAACAAAAACAGCCATGTAGGAAAAAAATCATGTAAAACTAATTCATGAACTAAATCATTACAATAAAAACAAGTTTTAAATAAAAGATTATTGGAGTATGTATTACAAAAAGATAATATTTCTGTCATTCTACTTCAAAATTGTAAGTTTATTTAGTGCGTTACTTGCCATTTGTGAATTTTACTATTAGTGAAAACTCTAGTAAATCCTATATATCCTATCCTAAATTGAATTATATGACTCCTTTAAAATGTCTAGTGCAATTTAACAAGTGTTTTTTGTTGTCAGTCTTTAGCATATGACCATGGCAAACTTTAAACAGAGATTCCTGGTATCGATAATCACATTACTGAAGATCTTACCGAGATGAGAGCGCTGTTAATGTAAGAAGGTGTCCTGCTGTAGTCTCAAGTCTGTTTCGGTGAGATAAGAAAACCGGACTTATCAAAGGGGTCTGGAAATGCCATCGCAATCTCATTATGCACGAAAATCACCTTCATCTCTGCCTGCCTGAAAACAACCCTACATTGACTTGATCCGCTGATTTACACTGCTTCTAACTAGCTGAGCTGCCTGTGATCTTTAACAGCTTAATCCATGGAAAATAAGAGATTATTCTATGCAAGCTGAAGGAAATGTGCAAGTTTTAAATACTTACTTTCCCAAAAGCTTAACAGGCTATGCATTACATATTAACATCATGTTTCATTATCGTTTCACCGCAGGAGAAAAATCTGCAAGTTGTAAAGGAACATTTAACCTAAAAATTTTAAGATTTATACCAAGACTCAAAGGATGGGAGACAAACAGCTGATGACTGACAGGTGAGAAAAGCAACAGTCTGAGATCCCATCGACTGAGATCTGTCAAATACAGGCATCCAACAGTGAAACGATGATGAAACATGACAATAATACATAATGCATAGCCTGTTGAGCTTTTGTAAAAGCAAATCACAATGGAAAGTATTTAAAGGAATAGTTCACCCAAAAATGAAAACTTGCTGAGAGTTTATTCACGCTTCAGCCATCCAAGATGAGTTTGCTTCTTCATCAGATTTGGAGAAATGCAACATTACATCGCTTACTCACCAATGGATCCTCTGCAGTGAATGGGTGCCGTCAGAATGAGAGTCCAAACAGCTGATAAAAACATCGCAATAATCCACAAATAATCCGCACTATTCTAATCCACCAATTGATGTCTTGTAAAGTGAAAAGCTGCGTGTTTGTAAGAAAAAAGTCATTAAGGTGTTTTAACTGCAAACCCTTGCTTTTGGCTAAAAATTGAGTCTATAGTCCGTAATGCTTTCTGCAGTGAAAAAGTCATTTTATCTGAATCAGGAGAGAAATATGCACAGATTGAGCACCAGTTACAAGTCAAAACTGTTAAATATGTGGGTAGATTTTAATGTGAGAGGACAACAGACAATGGACTTTTTCGCTGTAGGGAGTGTTATTATGGATTTTGGACTTGTGTTTTAGATGAGAGCAATAGTTTGAAATTAAAGTCTTACTGAAGGATTTGTTTCCTACAAACTCGCAGCTTTTCACTTCACAAGATTTTAACTGATGGACTGGAGTGACGATATTGTGATGTTTTTATCAGCTGTTTAGACTTTCATTCTGACGGCACCCATTCACTATACAGAGGATCCATTGGTGAGCGAGTGATGTAATGATGAATTTCTCCAAACAGTTCTGATGAAGAAACAAACTCATTTACATCTTGGATGGCCTGAGGGTAAGTAAACTGTCAGCAAGTTTTCATTTTGGGGCGATCTATTATTTGCTTTCACAAAAGCTCTACAGGCTATGTATTATGTATTATCATCATGTTTCAGTATCATTCACCGCTGGAAGCCTGATATTGGCAGATCTCAGTCGATGAATTGTTTGTGTTGGGATCTCAGACTGTTACCTTTCTCACCTGTCAGTCATCAGCTGTTTGTTTTCCATCCTCCGCATCTTGATGTGTGCCACGGCGGGTATCTTTGTGTCTGAGATGACATTCTGATTGCGATGACTCTAATTTGAGGATACACATAGACACCCCCAGAGGAAAGGAGCAGAGGCTTGTGGGTCAACTGACCTCTCCTTGATGTTTGGTTATTGGCTATTTAGCAGACGCTTCTTTTCATGCACACTGACTTACTAAGTAAAGTCCTGGGGTTAAGCACCCGGCTCAAGGCCACAGTGGGGCAACTTTCCAGGTCATCAGTTTGCCCCTTCTGGGAGCTGCGACAGATTTTAATTGAACTTACAGTAAGCTGACTTTGTCTGAAAGGGTCATATTTTATATCTGACATGTAAAACAGCTGCTTACCAATTCCATGACTCTCTGGCAAGTTCAGCGAATAGTTTATCCTCAGAAGAACTCATTATTGCAGATGGAAATGGACTTTGTCAGCTATCCAGTGGCTTTTTTGTGCGCAATCTGCATCTGACGCTCAGTGGGCGGTCAGTGGCCGTGGCATCTGAGGCTGACACTAGTTTCTTGGTATCGCCCATCATCTGAGATATAAACTGTTGTGGCTGGAATGAATTTGTGGTATATTTTACAGGATGGTGTCTTACTTAATGCAATTTGATATATGCAAACTCCATATGACATTCAGATTAAAGTCAGCATAAAATAGCATTCAAATCCATTTTGATGTGTGAAACAAGATTCAGCTGTGAAAAAACTTGATTTTATTCATTTGATTTGATCATGAAAATTGGGCATTTAATAGCAAAATCGACCTGAATGTGAGTTTCTGTCCTGAAACAACCAACATTCAGTGGTGTTATTGATTTTTGTTAAAATAGTTTACTGTAAAAAAAAAAAAAGAAAAAAAAAAAAAAGCTTAAATTAGAAATGCTGCCTTGGCATCTAATTGAAATAAGTTGAAGTAAAAAATTAAATTACTAAAATTGAAAGATGTCCTGACTCATTATATAATGGTTCTTATGTGCATTTCAGCAAATCCCCATTCTGTTCATTTGGGTTTTGATTAGTTCAGCATGTTACTCAAGTCATGGGTTATTACGGTTATTTTTATATTCAGACAGATGTCTAGAGACCATGTCCATGTGCATCCATTATTGCAACACACTAACTAACTTTGGGGACATTTAGTATTCAAAAGCATACAACTGTTAAGCTTGCAAGAAAAAGAAATGTTAGTTATGATTAATTAAAAACTGTCCTTCACTTTTGTCATTTTTATTTAATTAATGTATATACATATATCCCAGAAACTAAATAAAAATGACAAAAGCACATAACAAAATTGCTAAACTTAAACTAAAATAAAAATGAAAACAGAAAATATATTATTATATATTATTTACTGTTGCTGTAAAATATTTATTATTGCTGTATCTTTTATTCCAATAACGTTAAGCAGCAAAAATACTGCATTAAGTAGGCTACTGTAAAGTTTTTTGAAAGGTTGCATTTTCTACAAGAGCAGACTAATTAGCAATATTATTTATCAGATAATTGGTTAACATTATGTCTGGCAAAGTCGTTTCAGAGGACTATAAATGTGATTAGTTGATTTTACTTACAAAAAAGTGCTGAAAATGTATAAAAAATATAAGGTAATATAAGATAAAACGTATGTGAATAAAGATAAGATAAAAATATAAGTGAATAAAGTCAATTCCAAATTAATTTAATAAAAGAAAAATGTTTTGGTCACTTTTTTTTTTTTTTTAAAGGTTTTAACTGGCTAATTTGGTTGTTTTAACAGTCATCTTTAATGGCAATGAGGCAATGAGTTTCTTCACTTTTTTAAAGTAGTCAACTAATCACATTTTACATTGAGGCAAAGAAAGTTATTATATTTTGACAACCATTTTTTTCCCTTTGGAATAACAAACCATATCATAACCCAACCCATATCATAACCTATTCAAAATAACACCAGGACAGTGTATTAAAGTAAATAAAGTGAACGCTGACTTAAACCATACTACAACCTCCACTGAAGATCGCTGTGAGCTATTATACTTTGACATTAGGAGTTAATTATATCGTTTAACTGAGAGAGTTTTTCCATTAATGAAAGAGCAGATATGGTATACATTCTTGACGAGAGGCTCAAAAATGTAATTAAAAAACCCTCAAGGGTGGTGATGAACCTCTTTATATCTCCTCAAACGTGCGAGATGCTTAATCTGTCCACGGTTACAGAAAATGAAGCGTAGCGTGTCTCGGCAGTAGACCATGTCATTTAAACTTCACATCTAAACATCTTGTTGTTTACATAAGCAGCCTTCATCTCTGGCCTCTCCTCCCAGCGCTCATGCAGCTCCGAGGCTTTGTCTCTCTCTCTCTCTCTCTCTTTGTGTTGTTTTGAAACACTGATCAACTCTGATTAGGAGGAAGTGCTTCCCTCCAGACATGTGGCATTTCACACTCATTATACCTAGCTGTGATCGCTCCTCTTTTCTTTATCGTTAAAATCAGTCCTTTTCTCTCTTGTTCTGATTTCTTGTGTCTTTATAATAGAGACATCTACTCATTTATAAGAATTAACAGCATATAGACTGGCACAGAAGGGAGATTTTTTTAACAAATCACAAATAAATAAATGAGAAGCTAAACAGAAAGAAAAAAAATATAACAAAATTACTAAAATTAAAACAGAAGTTGAAAATATAAAAATAAAAGCTAATTCAAAGTATATAGTATATAAATAATACTTGAAAAGTTACTAATGAGGTTCCATTTAAAGGAACAGTTCACCCAAAAATCATAATTTGCTGAAAATCTACTCAGCCTCAGCCCATCCAAGATGTAGATGAGTTTGTTTCTTCATCAGATTTGGAGAAATTTAACATTTAATTTAGCAGTTATTGTTAAAATTGTTTATTGTAAAAAAAAAAATCTTAAAAATTAGAAATGCTGCCTTGGCATTTAACTGAAATAAGTTTAAGTACTAAACTTATTAGCAAACTTAGTAGCAAAAATCTGTTTGTAAGAAACAAATCCATCATGAAGACATTTTTAACTTCAAACTGTTGCTTCCTCTATTCATAATAACATTTTCTCCAGTGAAAAAGTCGCCTGGTCTGAATCAGGAGAGAAATATGCACAGATCAAGCACTGTTTACGAGTAAAAACTATGGAAGCCCGTTTCCGCCACTGAATAAAAAAATAAAAGGTTATTGCGACTTTTTATCTCACAATTGCGTGATACAAACTCGCAATTCTGACTTTTTTTCTCATAACTGCGTGATACAAACTCACAATTGCGAGTTAAAAAGTCATAATTCTGAGATATAAACTCACAATTCTGACTTTTTTCTCGCAATTCTGACTTTTTTTCTCAGAATTGCGTGATATAAACTCGCAATTGTGAGTTAAAGTCCAGTTTTGAGGGGGAAAAAAAGATTAATATGTTCTCAGAATTGCGAGTTTATATCTCACAATTCTGAGAAAAAAAGTCAGAATTGCGTGAAAAAAAAGTCAGAATTGCGAGTTTATATCTCGCAATTCTGAGAAAAAAAGTCAGAATTGCGTGAAAAAAAGTCAGAATTGCGAGGAAAAAAGTCAGAATTGTGAGATAAAAAGTCGTAACAACTTTTTAAAAATTTTTTAATTCAGTGGCGGAAACGGGCTTCCATAAAAAACAGTCCAAAACAGGTCTAAACAAATATGTGGTTTGATTTTGATGTGAGAAGACAACTGCTTACTCCAGTTTTTTTTTTTTTACTGGAGTAAGCGTTATTATGGATTATGGACTCGTATTTTGCCAGAAGTGATGGTTTTAAAGTTAAAAAGTCTTAACGATGGATTTGTTTCTTACAAAAACGCAGCTTTTCATTTCACAAGATGTTAATTGATGGACTGGAGTGGTGTGGATTACTTGTGGATTATTGTGATGTTTTTATCAGCTGTTTGGACTCTCATTCTGACGGCACCCATTCACTGCAGAGGATCCATTGGTGAGAAAGTGATGAAATGCTAAATCTCCAAATCTGAGGAAGAAACAAACTCATCTACATCTTGAATGGTCTGAGGGCGAGTACATTTTCAGTTTTAGGTGAACTATTCCTTTGTGTTAGGATGCTCCCCTAGAAGGCAGCTGTCTATGTAGACAACACAGCAGACACTTTGCAATCAACCAAGTGACCCAAAGTGTTAGAAAAATCCCATTTATTAGCAAAAGCAAAAATCTATAAGCTGTTACATTTAGATATTTAGATACATTTTACAGGTCATGGCTATTGCGATATATACAGGACATCATTTTAGATAGTGGTCGTCATCATCATAAACCAGCATCACTGTTACAGTTACAATGTATTATAGATCTCCATCCATTGTTAAGGAGTAATTTTAGTGGGATAAGATTTATTTGTAGCCACATACTTCATAATTCATTGGTAGAAACAACAATGAACGGGTTTAGCTTTAGCTATAAGCTGAAACGAATGCTTAGCTTTATTTGTGTTAGTACTTCCACATTCACACAGCAATCACAAACAGATGCGCTACTATGATTTACAACAGACTCTCAGGGACAAGGTGTAATTTACAGCAGTCAAAACCAGGTGCATACACTCATTTAGATTTTAGGGTATCATTTAGGGTCATTCACTTCACATTATGTTGGAGACATTGATAAACAGCAGTGCAGATTCACAGATTGATCATACATACAAAGACAACATCTTAACGAAATATCAACTCTCACTTGACTGGGCTTTTGATCAGTTACGACTTTGATGAAACCCTGAAGCCCGGCTCTCTCATGCTTGTTGATTTCATGCGTGTCTGTTGAAGGTTTTTGGGCAGATTCAAGAATCGAAAACCACTTCCTGTTGTGTTCTCGTTGGATCCAGGCTTTAAAACCACATGTCTACTACAACAAAACATACAAGTCCATTCCCTTCAGGCTGCATAATGAATCATTTGACTCTTTAAACAAATTATCTTGTGTTTTGTGACTCAGTTATGAGTGTATAGCTGTTGAATTTCAGGTGAAAATACCCTGTAGCAAACAAAACCGTAGAGGTAAAACAAAAATGACAAAGAAAACTATAATATCGTTCCTGAACATTTCAGGGGTGTTAATAAACATCAGATTTACAACCTAAATCAGTTAAGACCCCCTAACATCTCTTACCTACAGACTGAAACTGAATTTGATGACCTTTTGACCTCTAGTCACTGTACAGAATGAAGCCAGTGAAAGTGCTATACTTGTTGCTGTTCCCGCCGTGCGCTTTCCCACCGTCCAGCTTGATGAAGATCTCGTCTCCGGGGTCGAGGTGCAGGATGACGGTGTTTGAGGCGTAGTCATAACTCTGATCCTGATCCTGAGCGATGGCACTGGCTCTCACCTGCAAAGAGAGGAAGACCAACAAGAGAGACCTTCAGCTCAATGTGACATTTAATACAGCTGTTCAGTCTTTCAAACCTGAAAGAGAGTGACTCATAATATTTTTATATATATACTATATCTTTAAAATTTGGGGGTCAGTAAAGTTGTTTTTAACGAAATGAGAATTTTTTTCAGCAAGAATGCATTAAAAGTGACTGTAAAGACATTTGTTACAAAAGATTTTGAACTTTTGTATTCAATAAACAATCCTGAAAAAATGTATCACCGTTTCCACAAAAATATGAAGCAGCACAACTGTTTTCAACACTAATAATAATCCGAAATATTTCTTGAGCAGTAAATCAGCATATTAGAATGATTTCTGAAGGATCATGTGACACTGAAGACTGGAGTAATGATGCTGAAAATTCAGCTTTGCTTTACAGATATAAATGACATTGCAAAATATATACAAAAATTAAACATTAATTTTAATCTGTAATAATTTCACAATATCACTGTTTTTACTGTATTTTTGATCAAATAAATGCAGCCTTGGTGAGCATAAAAGAGACTTCTTTTGAAAAATGTTGAATCTTACATGACATATGGGCAAACAAATAACATAACTTTCATTTTTGGATGAAGAATTTCTTTACAGCTTTTCTTTAGGTGAGACTGATGGGATTGAAACACAATTTTTTTGCCCCTGTTTATGCAATAGCATATCATCTCATTACTTTGATGACATACTGTCTGACTCTCAAATTACCAGCTGTGTTTTTTCCGGCAGATTAAAATGAGCTAACAATGTTTTCCTGAATCTGTTTCGAATAGCTGATGGTTTATCTGTGCTTCTTCTAAAGCAGACCTTTTAAAAATGTAAATTATGAAAATGCGATCAGAAGTAAAGCTGGAGGCAAACAAGAATTGGATGTTCCTCAGTTAATTTAAATACAAGAATCCTACAAAGGAAATGTGGTTGCAAGCCTTAAACAAGCCTACTTCCTTCATACAGGTTTCCAGCAATTCTGATAAAACTAACATGCATTAATATACAATTCAACCCAAAACATGAAAGCTGTATTTAAAAAAAAAAAAAAAAAACACACACCAAAAGCAATTTATGCACATTCTCAGAGACAATTTCTGCTGTTATTTGCACATGCTTTACACATGCATTGCATTAAGTAAATGGCAAAGCAAAAATGAATGCAAGCATGGTACAAACTGACATACTTTACTGAAACTATAGCATTAATCCACTCAAATCCAGACACCTTGAATGCAAAATGGTCAGTTAACTGCATGATATGAGCTAAAGAAGCATAACTTATCATACAATTGCTGCCAGGTCTGTAATATGCAATTGAAACATAATTTTGTCAAGAACTTTTGGTGATTTTGCCCTTTCTTCATTCAACTGCATAACCTGTAATTGTATGTCTACTGCCAACACAGAAAACTGCATCGGGGGTTTTACCAGACAGCCACAGAGTGCCTTAAAAGGGACGTTGAAAAGGGACCAATATTCCTTGACATATTGAGCTGTTTCTCACTGTGAAATGTGGGTTTGCGTCCAGGCTGTGTCACATTCCCATCACATTCTCACTACCCTCCTCATTATTTCCAGGCTCTATAAATAAAACAGGCCGCCACCTCTTTTGAACCAGGTTGGGCGAACAACTTTGAGTAGGTTTGAGCTAATGGGATAAAAAAGCTTTAAGTGTTTATTTGGGAGCCCGAGATGATGGACAATTTTGTCATTTACTTGTTTGATGGACAGGGACTGAAGTCGCTCAGATATGAGGGCATCAGTCAGACGGTGAAATGCTGTCGCTGTGGGCCATCACACAGCTGACTCAAGCACACAGCATGTGTGGGCGTGCATATATACACATGTATCTGTGTGTATAAACTCATATCCGTCATGTGTGTTTCCTTGTGTATGACTGACAGAGCATGAGGGAATTATAATTAGAGCCCACAGCCTGGCTAAAGCAAAGGAAATAAAAGATATATACAGAATAGCCATGTGTGCACAGTATTGGTGTCAAGACTTTGTCACAAAGATACTCTAGTGTTTCTTGTTAAAGGGATAGTTCACCCAAAAATGAAAATTACACCATGATTTACTCAAGCCATCCTGGGTGTATATGACATTTGTCTTTCAGAGAAATACAAATACAAGAGTTATATTAAAAATGCCCTGGCCCTTCCAAACTTTATAATGGCAGTGAATGGGGGCCGAGATTTTGAAGCCCAAAAAAGTGCATCTATTCATGATTAAAAAAATACTCCACCGCAAAATCTCTACCCCCATTCACTGCCATTATAATGCTTGGAAGAAAGTCATATACACTTTGGATGGCTTGTATTTGTATTCATCTCCCATTGTATTTTTTGGGGGGGTGGGGGTGAACTATCCCATTAATAGCAGCAATAAAGATAATAAAAATAGCAATATTATAAATGTGTGTGTATGTGTATATATTATTTAAATACTACTTATATACAGTATATTTAAAAACTTAATTTATATATTTTTAAAAATATCTATCTATCTGTCTATCTATATATAAATTCAATGTATGTATACTATATATATATAAATAGACAGTCACAGGGATATAGAGATTGGTTCTACCAATCTTACGTATAGGAACTATATTTATAAAGTATTTTTTCTATAAACCTTTGTGTGTGTGTGTGTGTGTATTTATATATATATATATATATATATATATATATATATATATTCCGATGTGTGTGGCATCAAGTATTTATTTTACATGTGTGAAAGACTCATACTGAATTTGTGTACGTGTTTGAGTGGCCGTGGGTGTTTGAGAAGTGCCCTGATTCAGAATGACACACTGAGGGATGCCAGAATGATAAGTATAGTATGTACACACACACACACACACACACACACACACAAGGCAGCCCTTCTGACTAGAGGCGAACTCTGTTTCAGTGAAACCTTTCCTTGTTTACGGTTTACATTGACCATAGACATGATAGAAGTTCATCTCAAACATGAAACTGACCTTAGCTGGAAAGCAACCTTAAATGCACTCTTTGTTACATACGGGCTATCCTGATATATGAATATTCAAATTGAAACCCACTGGAGTGGAATTATTCTGAAACTCGAGGAATTACATCCCAGTGGCAGTCTGTGTTTCATTAGTGTTATGTAATGTATGAATTGCATATGCTGCTGGAATAATATGCACCTTATCTTTTCATTTAAAACAGACAGAGTTTATTGCAATGTTAAACAGATATAGGACTGATAGTTATCTAAATCTGCAGTCATTATAATTAACATTTTATAAAACAACAGATGTGTAGTAAAATACATAATTATGAATATTATAACATCATATTATAAAAAATGTGTTTTCATAAACTTCAGTACAGGTGTGTTAGCAGCAAAACTCTTACCTGTCCGTTTTTCAGAAGATCTGCCCACATACTGGTTCCATCTCCTCCTCTCATGAGGACGTTATAAGTGAAGAAATACGTCCCTGGAACCTTGCACACAAATTTCCCAGTCGATCCATCGTAGTTATTCCCTATGTTTGTAACTATGTCATCAAACCTCAGAACCTCGTAGCCCTCCTGCGGGTTTCGCAGACCTGCGTAAAAGGCCACGCGGGGTCCCATGGTATAGACGGCTGTCCCCATTCCGGTAGCTGTTCTTCCACCCAGAGCAAAGATGTCTGGCCGTTCTGTGTGGTTTTTATTTCCCGGTGGCCCCATTGGTCCTGGAGGACCTGGCTCTCCAGGTGGTCCTGGGGGTCCTGGAGGACCTGGAGGTCCTGGTAGCCCTGGTTTTCCTTGGCGGCCGGGTTTGCCCTGCGGTCCGTGGGCATAGGTGGGCAATGGGGGTCCCATGCTATGATCAGTCAGCGCCTCAGCTTCCAACTGCGTATTAGTGATAGCTGTGCCCGTACCGATACCGGCCGTAGTGCCAGTTTTTTCCAAGAATGGATCGCAGACCATTCGGCAAGTGCCCAGCATCTCATACTGACCTCCGTTTTCGCTGCTGCCTGCCAGATGAACCAAAACAGGAATGAGGACCACCAGCACCAAGAGCAGCATGACGGCCGTGCCGGCCCCCAGCAGGGTCTTCCGTCCCAGGCTGAAGCGGGAAAGCGGCTGGGCCGCCAGTGCGGAGCTCTCGCCGTAAGCCGGAATATTGACCTCTGGAAGTGAGAGGGAACAAGCTCCCTCAATGTCAGGTGCTCACGGAGATGAGAGGGAAAATGAGAACCACCAGGGATCTCAGATGAGTGTGTGTGTGTGTGTGTGTGTGTGTCTTTCTTGCTCGAAAGAGAGAGAGCACTCACTGTTTCAGCAGGTGAGTGGAGAGAAGTGTTTGGGCGTTGAGGAAGGAAGTAGGATTGAGAGAGACAGAGAGAGAATGCCCTTCTAGTGGGTTTCTTTGTATGACTCAAAAAGGACAAGTGGGAGGAGGCTTTCTGCAAATGAAGAAACAGTGGGAGAGCGAGAGAGAATCAGAGAGAAAGAAGGGTATTAGGGGAAACCCAATGCCAAGTCCTTTAAGTGTGTTTTATTGTGCAGTCTTTTGAAATATGATTTGATTTTCCACTTGTTGAACAGCAAGACTCGATGGCAGGGTTTAGACGTGGTGGTTAGATAAAACCACGAGAGGAGAGGGAAGACGAGGAAGAGATAGTCTGTTTTCTCTGTCTGCGTGATGGTCAAGTAAATATGACAGGATGCATTCTAAGCATCAGTTAATCGAAAGGGACACCTGCTGAGTGCAAGCAAAAGGATTTTTCCGCTTCCCTCTTTCTCTGTCTCTCAAAACAACCCTCGACGCATCTTCCTGGCATCGTTATGTAATTATGTCATTGTTTATTTATGTGCAGTACACACATAGTAATTCTTCCATAGCTCGCTCGGATTATAAGAACACGCTACGGGCATGTTCATGATTGTCTCGTTTCATTAAATAAACACTAACTCGTATGAGAGTTGATGATCATTTGTTGTCTTGTGCTATGATCCAGTTGTCCCAGGAACAGCAGGCTGCTGTAATGAACACAACTGTATGAAAATGAGAATATTTATATTATATTTGTTCATTCAGGAGGTATTTTGACCCAAAGCGCATGCAAGTCAGCGCAACTACAGCTTCCCCATGGCATTAACCTGAAAAGATCAAGAAAAAAAGATGTGAATGGTGAATGGAGAATTAGGGCCCAGACTTCTTCATCAACCCAACTTTCTAAAGCCCAGTAAACCTCATTTATTCCATCAGAGAAAAATTAGCATTTTTGGAACAGTTTCATTACAGGTTTTTTAAAGTTCAGTATGACATGCTCACTGGCAAACAATTAATTGCCCTTGTGATGAATCTTAGCCTCCAACGAAGTTCTGACAGTGTCAGAAATGATGCGTCACAATCCTGCTGTGTGGCTGCTCCTACGACGGTCATCTAATTAAGAATCAGTTTGAACAGCAATTAATGACGTACTCTGTGAGAGAAAGAAAATAAAAGTTGGTACAATATCTTAATAGCTTTCTCTTGATATTTATATTCATACTTACAATTTACCTTAAGTTTGCTTTAAAAAACGAGCAGTCCACAAATTTCCTTCCGTCCAGCCATGACAGAGTTCAATCACTTGATTTCTTTATTATGCATGTCAAATTGGATGTCAAAACATGACCTGATTGATGGCCTAACTCTGTCAAACTTCTTAGATGTACAGCACACAGGCTGACATAAAAGACTACTTACTTTTATGCAAGACCTCAATACATTTGTTTACATGCTGTTTTCTAAAGCAACTTACATCACATTCAACATATACATTCCTGACAAGCAACCAACATAGAGGATAGTCCAACCAACATAGAGGATAGAAAAAACTGCACTGCCTGCACCAACCTTAAGCGAAGAGCTCAAGAACATCACACAGCCGGCTGAAGCAGGTGGTAAATGGTTTCCTGAGGTTGCTGGTTTATTACAGGTCCTTTCTGGCCATTTATTTAATGAATGTCAGGTCTGAAAGAAGACCTGCTTGGAAATGCACAGCCCTGGGCTTGTTATGGGCACATTTCTGGTAGTGGTAGAATTTCCCACCATGCTGGACACCTGGGTCTGATTCCCAGCCCACGTAAAAAGATGTAGCTGTAGGAGCTAATGCTCAATCTTGAGAATGAACGTCTTGAGAGTCGTGTTGGTAAAGTTAACGGAATCAAACCTGGGTTTTTATCGTTAAGCAAAACTAAATACATTTAAATCATTTTTACTAATTAATATAAAGCTTAAATATAATACAAATATTAGCCTAGATGGAATAACTAAAACAAAAACCAAAAATTCGAAATGTTGCCTTGCCAACAAACCAAAATGAGTTTTAAAAAATGCAAATAATAAAAATGGCAAAAGCAGTTTTTAACGCTTTTCTGCTAAAAACTGAATTTTTTTTCTATACGCAGACTTTTGAAAATGGGTGTCAAAGATAATTTTTTTGAAAATGTGACTATTATCGTCTTCATGTAAACCAAATAAATGCAAATTTGTAAAAACGTGACATCATATGTATGCATATTACGTGTGCACATAGAGTTTCCTTACAAAGTAACATCGCCAACTACTGGCCTGGCATGCACAAAACAGCGTTTTAAGTCATTTTCGCGGATCCGTGGGAACAGGGATCTTTTTGACAACATTGTCGTCTGTACGCAAAACCACAGAGGAAAACATTTTGACATTTTTAGTACATTATAGTTAGGTAAACACACCCAAAAATACTATGAATTAAACTGAAAATATAAAAATGAAAAACTGAAATGCAAAATATTACTAAAAACTACAATAGTATGTAAATTAAACTAAAATAACACTGATCAAAATGGACTATTTATTTACCCATTTAATGCATGCTCCTAGTCTTATTGTGAAGAATTCCTCAGTGCACATTATTTACACAAATTATGTACAATTTAAAAGTGACTTTGTAATTGTTTGTTAAATGTCATAATTTGCTCCTCACTTACAACAGGATATAATTTAGTCCCAACCTACATATTTCTCTTGTTGAATATTTTGATTCATTCAGAAATGTGTTGCATTACAGAAGTAAAATGAGTTCTGAATTCCTTTTATTCATTAGATTCCAGTTCAAGTTCCTGGTTGCAATGGTGTAATGGCTAAAGGTCAGTGCTAGTAACCGGAATAGCTAGTAAGCCATGAGCCATCACTTGAGAAGGACAATTAAAGTGACAGTTCACCCAAAAAGAACTTTTCTTAATTTCCATGTCATTCCAGACAAGAGTTTCTTGCTTTTGTGGAATATGTTTTGAAAAAAAGTCTCAGTTTTATATTTATACATTGATAATTGATGGGATTCAGTGTTGTTCAATATACTTTAAAGGCATGGATAAAACAGTTCTTAAAACATCTTTCATCAAACATTCAAAAAAAAAAGAAAAGTCATACAGGTTTGGAGAGACATGAGGGCGAGTAAAGCATTTTTGGGTGAAGTATCCCTTTAAATTCATGTTGCTCCAGGGATTTTCTCTTTGTAAGTTCACGGTGCCTTTCATTTGTCCCACCATACACAACAGTCTAAAAGTAAAGGTGCGTTTTCACACAAACATTGCATACTTTTCCATCCTCTCTTGTGGCTTGTGATGCTGTCATGGGACATGATGAAGACTAGGGGAGGGCTTGCTGACTATCGCTGTGAGTCACTGAAACAGAGAGAATGTTGATCATTGGCTGCAGGGAACGAAGGCCGTGCGGAGCTCCGAGCGCAGTGACTCAAACCGTGGCCGCGGTGCCCTTGACGGCGGCCGCAGTAATGCGACAAGAACAGAGACTTTTCCAGCCCTCCCTATGTAATTTACTTCCTCCACAGCTCTTCTCCTCCCCATGCCTCCGCCAGCTGAGAACAACAAGCCCCTTGAGTCAGCCACAAGCCCCCAGAGAGATGCACGCGTCCTGCTCATCCTTGAGTGGGGGGGATTTCTTCTTCCTTATTCGATTTTACTTGAAAGCAAACATAATGTACAGATAAACCTCAGGCTGGGCCGGACACACCATGATGTAAGCTAGAATGATCTTTGGAGCTGTGTTTCCATGCATGTGCTCAGTGTCTGTATGCATGAACATATGTGGGCCTTTTTTTCTGGAATTGTGTCCATGTCTGGCAGCACACAGAGGAAAGGCAATAGCTGGTAACTTTAAAAGCGATGAAAAGTGTTCAAAACAGCTGTCCAGTCATATCAGCATCACCTCACAAGTTACACAATGCATTCACACAGCGTAACTATCACACTATTTTATGGTACCACTGCATCTGAGGAACACATACTACACAATATTGTAAGAGCCACTCACCAATGTCACAAACAAGCCCTGAAGGAAAGGTGAAAACAGCAGGAAATATGCTTTTCTCGAATTTTCTACATTCATTTTTATTATCATGTTTTTGCACTGTGTGTAACAACATAAAAGCTCCCAAAACATTTATGCATAATTTCTCTGCATTTTTCTTAGCGTTTCCTCGAAAGCTTATTTTTTTTCCTCACAGTCAAGGTGACCTGGGGCAATTTATGGAAGAGTCAAAAAAAAAAAAAAAATCAAATAATTATCAATGTGCCTCTAGTGGCCAAAGTTGACACTACTGGACATGCTGATGCACATATTAAAACGCTGGCCAACTTTATTAACGGTTTTGATTAATACCATAATTATTTTTAGTATGACTGGTAACCAATCAACAGCCGATATGTAAATTCTATATAATTTCATATACATAAAGTATATATATACATAAATGTATAAATATTTATATACAGAAAGCATATAAATTTAGTATACATACTAAAACAAATTTAGGCATCACAACATGTACAGTATGAAAAAAATCTGTTGGAATTTTATATGGCAGCAAATAAATGTGAAAATAGCTAAAAAGCATAATAAATGCACAATTAAGTGTCCAATATCTATTTCTGCCACATAAGAAAAAAAAAAAAAACTGACGTAAAATGTTGAAATTAAGAGACAAGTCTCATCATTATTACTTAATATGTCAAATAATGATTTTATTTTTCATATGTGGTGGAAATGGGTTTTCATACTGATCCAAAGAAATTAATCTCTAATATTAACCAATAATAAACATTGTGCATTCCTTTAAATACACTCATGAAGGCAAGTCAAAAAGGCACTTGCACCTTCATCCTCAGGGCTTCTGCATGTTTTAGGTAAAAAAATTAAATTACTTTTGGTTCAGTGTGTGCAAAAATTGCCCAAACCAATTAACAGAAAGAATTAACAAAATATATATGTTTGTGTATAGTGGGAGATGGTAATTTTCTTTCAATTCTTATGAATTAAGCACTGTATTGTTTACAAACCAAAAGTTATTTACTGTAATTGAATTTTTAATTGTGGTTTTTGGTCAAGGTTTTTAATTCAGTGAAACAAAGATTTGTTTGTCTTTGTATAAGTAGGAGTGATTGTTGTCTCTGTGGAGGCCGTAAACCTCCAAATAAGATGTGGGAAATCAAGATGGTTTTGATTTACATGCTTGCTTCCTACGGCATGTACCACACACCCACCCACACACACACACACACACACACACACACACACACACACACACAGACACAGACACACAGACACACAGACACACACACAGAGTAACATGCCAAAGAGTACTTTTTGATGTCAGAATGGTACCTGCCCACAGATCAGTGTGTTTCTGTGTATGTGTGTGTGTGTTTTCCACCCACCATACAGAGCGACATGTCAGTTTGAGTTTGCATTGCAGGCTGTTTGTGGATGCACACACATAACTCAGAATCTGTGCTTCAGATCTATATGACATATTACTGTTTGAATTAAATCTGCTGATATTCTTATATTTCTTCCATATTCACAAACAAATTCATACATATATTTTACACTTTCATAAAGATGCATCTAATTTTACTAAATATTTTCAAATTGTTAATTGGTTGATTTGACATTGTTAAAAGACTATGAAATGAGCACATATTTATTTGAAACTAAACAACACAAATTTGTCTGATGGCTATTTTTAATATGATTTATGATTAATCTGGACCATTTTCAGTCTTTCATAGTGGATTTTTTAAATATATAGTGAGTTCCCGTCCTATTAACTAACACTGATTTTGACATTTATTGTCTTGATATAGCTAATGATTGTGGACCAAGAGGGCAAACATTCAGATGTTACATCTTTATGACAGCATTGACCTCTTCTGACCCAGAAATTAACCTTTCATTCATTATGAAATGGCTCAAATCATAAATGAATCATATCAGACAAGTGTGTTGAGTTGTGTTAGACTCCACTATAGTAGGCCTATCAATGACTGAACATGAACATGAACATGAACATGAAAACCTAAACGTGAATTAATTGTAATTTGTCTTCAAACTCAGCCCCAATATTCACTTGTAAATGTCGCCATCTTGTGGCATTATGCTGTTATTACTAAAGGTAGCTGAGTAACTTGAGATAAATATGTAAATCATTGTTCAAATGAAAATAACACAACATCTGTCGTTTTAGACTTGTCAGCACTAACTGGTAATACATACAGAAGCAAGAAAATACAATAGAACGCAAATACCCACATTTACAAACAGGTCGTGCAATGCCTTGTAATCGTACAAATTAAAAATTCACCAAAACAATCACCTTATTTCGCAATATGTCGAAGTTCGAAGTTTCCAGTCTCCTCAACAATGTTTGGATTTCTACCTCAAAGGTGCTCCGTAGTTCTGAATCTTCTGAAATGACTTTCCTGAAGAGTTGTTATTTACCGCCAGAGCATCAGGATGTGCGCATGCTCAATGCTTTTGCCGCCTTGAAACGTCATTTATGATTGCCTGCGAAAAATAATTCTTCTTTCAATAGGTCAAAATTATTATTATTTTAAGAACATTAAAAAGGCTTTATCCTAAAGCCTAATTATTGATCTTTCATTAACAGCAATTATAGAAGATGATCAGTAATTTCATTTTATATTAAACACCAATATGATAAATGTTACATTTACGTTTGTTGTCATTCTCAAAAAAAAAAAAAGATTATGAAAGAATATGGTCATAATTTATGAATGTGTCATTGTTAATCATGAAAGAAAGCATGATTTTCCTTTAACAATGGGTAAATTAATAACTTTTTCTACATAATGGGAAAATCATGTGCTCATCTGAACAGTCTCTTACTCTGAACTTTGACCTTGGAAGTATTTTTCCACAATTTTTTTGGCACTGATAATACCCATAACAAGAAATCAAAGTACAAATAATTTAAATTATTTATATTATTAATTATTATTTTATTTTTTTTTAAAGTACTTTTTTTGTTTTCTTGCACACTTGTTAGATCCTGTACTAATGCTTAACCATGGAAACTAAATAAATAAGGAACTTGACAGTTTTTTTTTAAATACGTGAAACAATAGAGTGAAAAAAGGTTAGTATTATTTAATGATTTGTTTGGTTATAGAATGGTGCCTTTTACAAGGAATTTCTTAGCTATGTAAAATATTTTTCACCATATTTTCTTCTCACTCCATTCTCATTATGTTTCTTGAATGCTTTACAGTCTAACACTTTATTCTTATCTAAAGAGTTTAATGACCTGACATTTCATCTAATTTGCTGAAGATATTAAACATAGAACCATGTTGCCATCATCCTTTAACTATGCCAGTATTAATATTAATATTTAATAATTCACTTTGATTTCTCTGTCTCTCTCTTTATATGTATATACACATAGAGATCTGTTTAGTGGTATGTGTATCAATAATATGTGCGTTTTCCTTGTTTTAAGTCCTGGAGAAAACATTGGTTTTAATGAAACAGCACTAGTGCAAGCTTCTCACGCAAACTCACATTAACAACGCCCACTTTTCTGGGATTACCTCCACTCAGTTATGCAATACTAAAACATGATCTGGACTTAGAACCAGACAGAACAAACCCTTGTTTCTTCAGAGAGAGGAAGGGAGGCAACAGAAGAAGGTAAAAGTGATTTATTTTCCTCTTTTCTTTGCAAGAAAACCACACAGTTTAATCAGTTCTGTAATGAACATTTACTTTATTACTATCTACAGATTTTGTTGAATCATACTTATGTTTAAATGCAGAAAATACTGTCAGAATTTCTAATCTTGCTTTCCCATTGAGTCTTTTTTAATTTGAATGTTGCATACAAAAAGAAAACCAGTTTATACAACATGCAATCTTTCTCCAAAAGCTCAACAGTTAACAAGACACATCTGTTTTTAATAACACCGCCTGTTCAGGCTTTCAGAAACACCGTGTGTGTCCATGCATGCACTCAAGCATGAAGTATTTTCAGGCATTAGAGGAATGTGTTCGATCAAACAAACACCTTGTTCAAGGAATTACGGTTTCATCATTTAATGCATTAAGTCCGTCTAGTAAACGTAAGTGTTTTTCTGTGCACTAGGGAGCAATGACTGTCCTACAATCTTCACGCTGTCTTCTACTGCTATCCATACTCCTCTCCACCAACTTTCCTTCTGCTCTGGCCGGCAAGGTCCTTGTTTTTCCTGTGGACGGCAGCCACTGGGTCAACATGAATATACTGATCGAGGTCCTTCACTCCAGTGGTCACGAGGTCAACGTGGTGCGAACCACCACCAGCTGGTACGTCAAGGAGCATTCACAGCACTACAAAGCCATAACAGTGACCCTACCGGAGCCAATAAACATTGAGAAACAAGACTTCTTCATCTCGTTCCTGACCAAAATGCTCGAGATACAAAAACATGGAGGATCACCGATTGCATTCGTGCAGTTCTATTGGCAGATGTTGAAGACTCTCTATGGCATGCATTGGCAAGCAAGTCAGCTGGTTGTGGAAATTTTCGAAAACCCGGTGTTAATGAAACAGCTCTATGATGGGCATTACGACTTAGTTCTTATCGATCCAGGTCTGCCTGCAGGAGTGCTGGTGGCTCATAAACTCAAATTACCAATGGTTTATAACGTGAGATGGATCACTAGTGGAGAAGGGCACTTTGTTGTCGCGCCTTCTCCAGTTTCTTACGTCCCAGCAGCTGGAAGCCACTTGTCGAACCGCATGTCATTTGGAGACAGGCTCAAGAACATCTTCCATTATGTGCTAAACACGTGCATAGACCATTTCATTGTGAGACCAGAGTATGATAAACTAGTTGCACGCTATTTTGGACCCGAAACCGATTTCTACCACTTGCTGCAAGGCGCGGATATTTGGCTCATGAGAACAGATTTCGTCTTCGAGTTCCCACGTCCAACCATGCCAAACGTTGTCTACATCGGAGGCTTCCAATGCAAACCCTCCAAGCCCTTACCGCCAGACCTGGAGGAGTTTGTTCAAGGTTCAGGAGAACACGGGGTGGTTGTGATGTCGCTTGGGACGCTCGTCAAAGGTCTTCCTAGTGAAATCACATCTGAAATCGCTGCCGGATTTGCTCAGCTGCCTCAGCGAGTCATCTGGAGACACTTAGGAGAGCGTCCTCATAATCTAGGCAACAACACTCTTCTGGTTAAGTGGCTTCCACAGAACGACCTGCTCGGTCACCCTAAAACACGTGCATTTGTCGCTCACGGTGGAACGAATGGCATTTATGAGTCTATCTACCATGGCGTTCCAGTGGTTGGGATTCCCTTGCTTTTTGACCAATTTGACAATATGTTGCGTCTCAAGGTGCGAGGGGCCGCTAAGGTTCTTGACGTCACCAAACTGGATAGCCAGAGCTTTTCGGCGGCAGTGAAGGAGGTTTTACATCAGCCATCGTACAGGGACAACATGCAACGGCTGTCTAGGCTACACAAAGACCAGCCTATGCAACCTCAAGACAGCGCCCTCTTTTGGATAGAGTACGTCATGCGGCATAAGGGTGCTGCTCATTTACGTACAGACTCTTATAAGATGCCATGGTACTCGTATCACTCTTTAGACGTGATGGCATTTTTGCTAGCAGTGGTGTTGGCAGTAGGAGGAGCTGTGGTTCTTATAATACGCTATTTGTGTTTTAGACTGTGCAGGAGACAGAAATCAAAACGTGAGTGATGCACTTATGACCAATAAACAATATTTAGTAACACTCTCTATGAAGCATGTATTTATAATGTATTATGGGTATATTCTTAAGGCAAGGCACCCCAGATGAATAGAGTAAAAAAATCATCATAAGAATTAAGAATATTAACATTAAGAATTGGAAACAGTTTTTTATTATAACAATTTTTTTTTTTTTGCAATGTTGTGTTTAAATATGCAAAGGAGGCATTATCTAATTAAATATGCACTAATTAAACATACATTTCCAGAACAGAAATCTGAACACTGGATAAAGCCTTGTATATTTCGGATATTTTCTGTCCACTAGTCTGAAACAACACTTTATAAAAAGCCAAAGAGCACAAAATTGTAAAATTTACCAAAAAGCGTGCTTTTTAATGCCTTGTCTTATTATAATGCATGCATAATTGGTCACTAAATTAATATGTTAATAATAATGAATAATAATCATAACAGCAGTTACTATACTGTCTATTTGTGGTTATAAACTTTAAGAGTATGATTATGTATAACACAATGAACACCATGTTATATTAGCTTATAATGGATTATAATTCCTATGTTTGTAATATTTAGATGTTTAAAATCTGCACAGTATCTTGTTACTGCTTAAAATAAAGTGGCAAATTAAGTATTCTAGTAAACAATTAAAATGCTTTATAATGATAAATAATAGTTGTTTAGCAGTTGTTTGCTTTTCATAAAATAAAAAGGCTTGATCTCCTTTTAGAAATTCATAAGATATTATGAAGTGGTTATAAGACATTAAACCTAAGGCTAAATTATTTTAAACAATGTCAAAATTTAAGACTTTCATTATAACTACGGGAACCATAATGCATTGGAACTTGGATATAATGTGTTCATTGTGTGTTATAAAACATTGCGCTCTTAAAAGGCATAACCACAAATTGTTAGGTATTGTAATGCATTATAACCGCAATTATGATTCATGAGATGATGCAACAGATTATAATGGTTTTTATAAGGCATTATGCATGCATTATAATGCATTACGAATATCCTTGTAATGCATTAAAAATAAGCCTTCAATATGTTTTTTAGATTTACATCAAGTTGCTGAGCATTTTCAAACTTAGATAAATAGCTGTAAACTGACATATAACAACTGAATAAAGTCTAGTAGGATATGTATGACATTCAGTATTTCAGAATTAATAATCCAAAGTCAGAGTATATTCATATCATGAACACAAATCGCACATTTTATCAGACTCTTTTACTCTTAATCATAAGTGTGTCGAAACTTCACACACCCACTGCGTGTGCTTTGTTTACAGTAATTACATCATTGTGAACCACATGAACTTTATACATTCAAAGTTTACTTTAAAGCAACCGTTCACTCAAAAACTAAAAACTGGGTCATCATTTACTCACCCCCATTTCATTTCAATCGTCTTTTCTGCAAACACAAAAAACCTTTTGAAAACATTTTGAAGAACATCCAAACAACAACTTCAAAATATCTTCTTTAGAAGAATGAAATTCACACAGGTTTCAGACATGAGTGTAAGTAAGTGATGACAGGATTTTCATTTTTGAAGTGAACTATCACTTTAACTCATCCAGGATGACGCAAAAGCAGTCAGTCCCTTAAACTACTCTTCCAGACCACGATGTACACTATGAAGGGTATGAGGAGGATAGGCAGCAGTGTGGATACGAGCACGACTCCAGCTGGGGCGTCGGGTAAATCCTCTTCATTGTTACAAGGACTGAAGTACTGCTGGTGTATCCTCACGAACAGCTGCTCCACCACACGATTAGGGTAGAAGCACTCTGACACACTGGATACAAGCTCCATACACTCAGTTAACTTGTGGTAGTTTCTGGACATAGGAGAGAGAGAGAGAGAGAAACATAAAGTGAGCTGTGTGACAGAAAAGGTTTACATACACTATGAAGGAGTTGGAAATGAATGTGTTAAACTGATCAAAAGTGACAGTAAAAACTTTGTAACAAAAAAAGTCAATTTCAAATAAATGCTGTTCTTTTAAACTTTCTATTCATTATAGAATTCTGATGTAAAATGTATCACAGTTTCCACAAAAAGGAATGTTTAAATGAGCAGCAAATCATCATATTAGAATGCTTTCTGAAGGACGCTGGAGACTGGAGTAATGATGCTGAAAATTCAGCAGCTATAAATTACATTCTAAAATATATTGAAATAGAAAACAGTTTTAAATTGCAGTAATATTTCATATATTTCAGTAATATTTCATTATATTATTTTCAATATTGATGTGTTTACTGTATTTCTGATCAAATAAATGCAGATTTGGAGAGCATATAAGAGACTTCTTTCAAAAACTGATCTACTGATCTCTTTTGAAATACAGGTAGTGCTACTCTTTCATAATGATACTGTCCTAAAGTGAGTTGTGTGACAGACAATAGTAGCAAAAAACCCCTAATCACTCTGGTTCACAACAACACAATTTCTTATGTAGAAAACGGAAATGTCTCTCATTGTTTAATGGACCAGGAGGTCTCAGAGGCCCTTAAGTAGCCAGCGATCAGGCTTCAAGAAATACCTTGCTTCTTTCCCACACATCCTTCAATTGTTCTATGACCATTTCCTTTCTTTGTGCATGTATAGAAACATTTGTCATTTCTCAGTAGAACTTTGTGCATATGAAAAAATATAGAAACTGTTAGTTTTAGAGTGTGATGCACATGCAAAAATGCGTATGAATTTTTTTCATGTAAGCATTTATGTATTAAAAATTCAACCACAAGATATATGAACAGAGCATTGTTTGGGCCCAACATGTGATTAACATAGATGAGTACAACATGATACTTCTCTAGAAGTTTCTCCTTTTAAGTAAAGTCACATGTGAAGAAGAAGCTCTGGCTTACCTTATCACCATCTCCATATTACACCAGTTCTCCTTTCCCAGTTCACTCATGCTCTGATTGAAAATCTCCCAGCACTCTCCACCAAAATGCTTCAACGTCTCCTCATGACAGTGACTGTAGCGTATTTGAAAATCTTCATTCTGAAAATTCTCTGAGCCACAAGAGATTCGTTTAATAATTGATACTGACAAGTGATCTAGTGAAGTCTAATAGCTCAACATACAGCGTCAAAGAAATCTCTTACCACTGTCCTCATGCGTGACGTTGGGTCTCTCTGAAAGAGTGAAAATGTCATTATGAATGTCAGCAGTGTGTGCGATGAGATGATTCAAGCATAAATAATGCAGACGTTATGTACCTGTGCTGAAAAATGTGTCCAGTTCTTGCTGTACACTTTCATTTTTGACTCTGATACTCTCATCTGGAGAAAAAACACGATTACGAAATGAGTACATGACTTTTTAGCATCCCTATTATCAATGCAATTCAATATAGGGTGAATGGACACTTTATGAAAATCTGTCATAGGCATTTTTTTAAAAATATAGAAGAAAAATAAATATTACATTCAAAATACAGTAGTGTCCCTCTTTAACTGTATAAACCTCCTCCTTTGTGAATTAAAGAATTTTGATAAAAACTTTAGTGTATTAACATTAAAATGGTTTGAGATGATTTTTAGTGTGTCTAGAGAATAAAATTTATATCTTATGAATGTCAGTTTTCTTTCATTCAAATTACAATCATATAAATACCCAGAAAATGTTATTGCTCAGATGTTTCTCTTTCATAACTCATGAGACTTCACTGAAGTATAATCTTTGACTCATCCCAAACTTTCTTAACTAAAAAAAGACACAAATGAGACAATGCTGATAAGCAGCAAGAGTATAGAGTTATAAAATGAGCATGGACATCGTAGTTGAGAAATATTTGAGTTCATATTGAAATAGCTCACGTTTGATCGCAGAGTTTGGTATCTTGGCAAATCTGAGCAAAATTTGAAACAATTTGAGATAGCGATTGAGATTTGTGGAAAGCCATTTACTTAGTATAGGAGGTTATGATCCTCACTCACGAAAACAGTTTTCTTTTTATGTTTTATGTTATGTTACTTGCACACCGAGGAAGGCTTTGAGCCGAAATGTTTGTGTCTTTTCCCATCAACGATGAATGTAATATAAAACATAAAAAGAAAACTGTTTTCGGGAGTGAGGATCATAACCTCCTATACTAAGTAACTTAACAGATTGACGCACCAAAGTAAAAAGATCAAGTGACAGAAGAGCGTGGTGCAAACATCGTTGGAAAACCATTTACTCCATGGAAAAAATGCTAATTGCAACTTTTTATCTTACAATTCTGACTTTTTCCCTCGCAATTCTGAGTTAAAGGGATCGTTCACTCAAAAATGAAAATTCTGTCATCATTTACCCTCATGTTCTTCCAAACCTACATCAATTCATTTCTTCTGGTGAACACAAAAGAAGATATTTTGAAGAATGTTGGAAACCAAACAGTTGCTGGTAGCCATTGACTTACATACTAAGGAAAAAAAAATACCATGGAAGTCAATGGCTGCCAGCAATTGTTTGGTTACCATTACCGACATAAATTTTTTCCTCGCAATTCAGACTTTTTGCAAATTATGAGATGTAAACTCAGAATTGTGAGATATAAACTCAAATAAAAAAGTCGCAATTACCTTTTTTTAATTTTGTGGTGAAAACAGGCTTCCATCGAGATTGCTATAGTTTTCTCAGAAGAATATGTGAGAAGCAGGTGATTTTGGCCAATTTCAGTTTTCTCTCTGTTGATGTCTAGGAGACTATATTTTAAAGAGTTTTTTTTTTGAGATGATTAGATGATTTAGTTTGTCCTTTACCTTCAAATGCTGTTCTGTTATCTTGCGTCGTTTGACCTAAGAATAGAAACAAACTTTTTAATGATCATCCATGTTGCTATCAGACATTCATTAACACTACAACTTCTTATAATAAATCTATTCTATTGTAAACAAGTTGGAAGCTTGTGACGTGATTTCATGTCTCCTAAATAATATCCATAAACAATAATAATGGCATTGATGATGTTCATGCAGCTATACTCATGCTTTATCTTAGATCTTAAACTAAAGATCTCCTACCACAGATCATAGACGGATCCAGCAAAAGCAAAAGTAATCCAGAGAGATAAAACATTGTGCAAGACAAATTATGGATGTCAACTACATGGAGTGAGGGAGCTGTTAGGTGAATAAATGGATGTGGGTTAGCTGTGGCTGGAGCATTTAAGGGGAGAAACAAAAGAGGGGAGGAACACAGGGAGACTGTGATTGTGTGTGTGTGTGTGTGTGTGTGTGTGGCTAAAGAAAACACCCCACCCATTCCCATCCACTGGGAGTTCGCGGATAGTTTGGGATGAGACATTTCTTTGGAGCTCCAGTTATTGGAAATAGGACTGCAGCTTTGTGTTTGCATACTAGAGCCAGAGCTATTGACTTCCTGCCCCGATAAGTGTCTGCGAAGGGAGTTTTCTCAGTGGACACTGGGAATTATACAACTTAATTACAGGATTACATGATTCCTACTGCTAACTTCCAAATGGCTTTTCAACATCCAGTAAGTGTGCTTAAGTATCAGATGTTTTCATTAACATACATTTCATTAACAATGGTCTAGTAACTGAGATTCAAAAAAACTAACAGCCAAAAATACCACTTCACAGACTTTTTGACTGTGAAACTCAAATTTATGAAGAAACCGTGAATGATTCAGAAGATGAGTCTGCAATTTCGAGTCTTGAAGTTCATAAGTTTCCATGCATTTCATATTTTAGTCTCTGACAAGCTACACTAAAGTTTTTCTGTTTTTTTCCCTGACTCTTTTGTGTTTTTCAAAGTTTTTTGGCAAATTGGAGGAAAACCAATAACGGTTGTACCAATTTTTTGTACAGCCTCCAAAACACATCTATGTGTTGAAACTTTGCATGCACAACCATTTACCCTAAATGAAAAATGGTCACAAAGTTTTAAGAATAAATAAATATTTTAACCATTTTCAAGCACGTAAAAAAAATTAAATGTGATGTCCCCAACACAACAGGAGCATGCATAATTTTGCATAAAGTACGAGCACATGCATTCTGTCTGATTGTTGTGAGATTGGCTAACTTTGTTAAACTGTCTACGTGGTTAACGCGCTCTGTTTCTGATCTAGAATTGCCCACATGCTGGCTAACCTGTGTTTTAACTTCTGTACCGTGGTTTTGGAGACATATTTCGTTTCCGCTCCGACTGTGTTAAGAGAAATGACAACAAACAAACTTATTATTTACTGTTCCTATTTTACTTTCAGTAAATCATAAGTCAAACATTTGACTGTAAAATACGTCTTCATTTCACTCTTTAAAATGAAGGTTTCAAAAGGGGTTTTTGGAGTGATACCAAAGAAGAATCTTTTTTGTTTTCTCAAAGAACCTTCAGCGAATCTTCATTTTTTCAAAGTTCTTGATGTTCAAGGTTCTTAATGAAACCAATAATTCCAAAAAAGAACCTTTATATTTAAGAATGTTGTATTGAAAAAGAAATAAAAATCTCTTTATGGCCACTTTGAGTCGTAAATCATTTATTTCACTAAAATGCCATTTTACCACAAATTCACTCTAAGCGGCTTCTTGTGGTTTGCAGGTGTGACTCGAACTGTAGAGTTTTGCCGCTTTCTTTGATAATACTTTCCTTCCAGATTGACACCTTTCATAGATTCTATCTTTATACAGAGCGCTTGCTAAATTTCCACAACCAGCGCCAGTTTAGTCTCTTGCAGACTGCACTGTGTAAAAGAAAGTTACATAACGTACAGCAATTGTTGTTGTTTTTTACAGTTGCTCTCTTATGTTCAACCCTGTTCACAATTATGTACTGTAATCCACACAGTATTCTGCAGTAAATAAAGCTTTCTATCTTAGTGCAATCAACATTATAGTGACATGAATATTTACAAAGATCAGGGTAATCATTATCATCAAGTGAATTATGCAACACAAAAAACTTCACAGAAACTCAATTTCAAATAATGCACACTGCATGTTTTTGTACATGTGAACAGCTAAAGATGTCTAACCCTCACAATGAAATGCACATGGAGTGCATTTATGAGCAAAATCTTGCAGAAGACGAAAGACTATGAATGTGGAATGTATATTCTTGTACATTTGTTGGCTATGTTCCTTTTTTATGTCTTCCTTTATAGTCAGATTTCTAATGAAGAAATGCAGTATGATTGCAAAAGAAAGCTGTGGCATAATCACTTCTGCTGAACTACGTCTCAAATTCAGATAATATTAGGTAATACAACACAACAGCTGAAACTCCATGATGTCACCAGCACAAACAGCAGGATAAAGTAATTTTTTGGCATGCTGAATTGCGCGATCACTGCAAAAATATGAACGTTTCTGCTGACCAATTACAGCTTTTAGGCTTTAAGCAGTATAGAGGACAGCTCAGTTTATACGTGATGTAACGCAAGAAACTAAAAATTTAAGAAAAATTTCATCGCCAACTCAGCAGCAAAACATTAGTGTTAATGCTTTTTTCTGCATCCGCTCAAATACGTGCCATAAGGGGATCTCCAAACCCAGACATCAGTATTTAAACATACAACTTGCGGCTGATTTCCGTGAAGCTGCATGTTGTCTGCGGAGAACATACGAGAGGTAGACATGCAACGAGACCTGACACACTTTGTCTAAAAGGTCATTTACTGTCAACAGATTTAATTTATAGCCTACCTTTTGTGCATATAAAACCAAATAACTGAAAGTACTCTTGTAATTAATCTATTTAAAGAATACTTCAGAATAAAGATTACTTTAAATAAATTAGCGTGACTGCTAAAAACTGTCATTACATCAAAAAAAAAAAGTACTGTTGGGTTTAAAACTCTGAGATTACAATGAATTTTTCTTTTTTCTTTTTTTGTATTTAAACCATAAATAAACATAAACAAAAGTAAGCTATGAAATAGAAACCAAAGAAATTCATGGACATTTTAGCAATTAAAATTTTACTTATCTATTGTATCTATTGTAATGAAAAACATTTGTTTTAATTTTATTTTTTGCAAAACAGAAGCATCACTGAAAAACAATTTTTGAAATATTTTGGCTGAGAAATTGCCAGTGAATTTCACAAATAATTACAAAGAAATGACAATGAATTAAACGTGAAATTTTTGAAGTAGAAAGATTAAATAGTATTTCTTGTCAAACTTACTCCAATAAACTTTATTTTACTACTTCAAAAATAAAATCAGTGTAGAAACAATTTACATTTAGAAACTGAAAGTAGATTTCACAAATAATCACAAATTATTTGTGATTTTTAAGTAGAAAGACTAAAATAGAATTTTCTTGTAAAACGTACTGCATAATCTTTGTTTAATTGAACTGTTTTATAATTTTAGTCAACTAGTTTGATAAATTTAAAAATACATCTATACACATATTGTTTTCATTATTTCTCAGTCACTTGTTAAGATGGACAGCTGTGGAGATTCTCTCACTGCTGTAAACAGTGATTTCTGGCATGAAGCTAACAACACTCCAGGCACAGTGTCAAGTAAAAAAACAGGACTCGTTTCTGCAAATAACTCACAGGAAATGGGCTATAGCTGGTTTGGCAATGCTGCCACTACCAAACATCTGTCACATCCTGTCACATACTACCCAAAAAGCTGCCCTACTGATCAATATCTTTATTTTGAGCACAGTTATCTATTGGCACCCAGTACTCTGAGAAAACAGTCCCATGTGTGCATGTCTGCATGCTTTCAGCGGCCCGTTTGTGAGGAAATACTATATCCACTGCCAGATACAAGATAAAAATAGAAAAAAAAAATTGAAGAGAAAAAGCATAAAACGAACAAACAAAGTAAAACACAGCATGAGAAAAAGTGCTGATCTGAAAACATGGCATCTTTCTACAGCAGGGTGTGAAATTAACACCCGCCACCAGTCAAATATGAGCACGCTGCGGGTAATTTTGCTTATTTGCGTATTTTGCCTGGTGACCTGTAAGACGTCTGAAACTGACAAAAATGAGGTGTTTGTAAAACTTCAAAGGCAAATGTTTGCATGTGTTTTTAGAGCTGAATTCATTTGCTAAATAAATATCTTGAGTGCACAATGATGCCATCATTGATCTATGATGAACTTTTTCAGAAAGTTTTCTTCAGTTACGTAGTTTTGAGCATGTGCCTGTCATCTTAAACAGATTCTCTTTTTTTTAATGTATTAGTGTATGTTGAGATTATTGAATTTTTATTGTATTGCAATGACTTGTCTATGTATTTTCACTCCTTGTACGCTTGTTTCCAGTATGTGGCAATAAAGTGAATTAAACTGAATTGAACTGATATGTATTATACATTGATCGCATTAACACTCACATGAAATAAATCACTCTTAAGATGTCTTTAAAAGCCACATCCAGTCCTCAACACTTGGTACGAGAAGCATGACAGTTCATCTAACCAGCAATTCTGACAGAGGAACAAACCCAACCTGACATCAACTTACTAAACATGAAAAAATTCAATAAAATCAGCAACAACAGTGTACACACAACTGGAAAATGATCGACTATGTTAAAGGGACGGTTCATTTAAAAAAAACTGTCATCATTTACATCCAACTTCGTTCTTCTGTTGAAAACAAAAGATATTTTGACGAATGTTGGCAACCAAACAGTTGACGGTAGCCATTGACTTCCATAGTGTGGAAAAAAAAATGTTCTGCAGAAAAAAGAAACTCATACAGGTTTGAAACAACATGAGAGTGATGCAAATGATGACAGAATTTTCATTTTTTTTGGTTGAACTATCCCTTTAAGTATTTATGGGAGGATGGTAAATGGGACTGAACCACAAAATCATGTCATTTTCAAAATCATTTTTGTTTTGCTTTGTTTTTTTTTTATGTGCATTAATCCAACCTGCTATGCTTGTTGATTTAAATTGTAAAAAAAAAAAAAAAATCACACTTAATGATAAATAATACAAACATTATGATACAAAAGCTTCATTAAGATGCATTATATGTGTTCCTGAAATAGTAAATTAATCGAAAACAACAACATAAAGTTCAGTTTTAGCATAATTGACACGACCTAGAAACATATTTCACTAGAAATGTCAAGCATTTTGAAAAAACAAAATATTAATAAAAATGTCTGCCCCCCCCAAAAGAAACAAATAAATAAATAAATAAAAATTTGGGTCACTGCAACACTGAATTTCTCACTCTGAGTTAGTCTACAGATGTCAACAACATCGTCTCTGCATAATCGTTCAGATCGGAAATTGTCCAGTTGCACCAAGTGAGCATACTTCCTGTGACACTCAAAGCATCTCGTACCGAGACAAAATTGAAGTGTTGCACAAAATACCAGCTCATAAGCATTTAATTTCACCAATACTGCTATCGGCTTGATTGCAAGCACACACACAACTTATTTCAAAAACACATAAAGCAATATATAAGAATTGCAGAATGCAGGAAACATGAAAAAAATCATTTTGCATTTTAAAAAATGCATAAAACACAAACGTAATACAAAAATGTACAAGTGCTTCATTAAGAATTGTATTGAAATCAAAGTGTCCATATATGCATATGCAAGTAATTTTTAGGTGTTTTTTGTGTAATGTTGAAGTGATTAAACTCTCATTTTGTTGTTATCGAAACTTTAAAACTTAGTTAGCGGCCTTTGGTTACTGCCAACATCAGCAGTTATTTTCAATAGTGTGAAGCGCAGGAGACTCGACTCTTAATACAGTTTAACATTGACATGTTTTTGGGTGCAAATTAAACTTATTGGAATAGTCTTTGCACTGAGAGCCTCTAATGCTTTACAATTACCTTCCACAGGCAAAACAAGGTCAAATGTGATGTGTGTGTGTGTGTGTGTGTGTGTGTGTCGAATGAACTGTGAACAGTAAACATTGTACCCATCAACGTTCTGCCAACCACAGACTACTCAAAACAAAACAGAGAAACGGGTGGGAAAGAGAAAGGGTGGAGGGCATTGTGTGAGAAAAAAAGAGAAGATGTGCCCTCTGAGAATCACTTGAATTTCACAATCCTCTTCAATACCCAGACTGAATTACACACATAGCATATACACAAAACAAAGACATGAATAGCCTATTTGACACAATCCTATTTAATAGAATTGTATTCAGTTAACTATTATTATTATAAATCACTAATGCAAATTAAGTGATCAGGACCATTGATACTGACCAACTGACTGAACATGATCCTGCTTATTATATGGTTACTTACTGAATAAACGGACTTGAATATTGAAACGCAATTTTATCAGATGTCCCATGGAACATGTTTTTGAACAGAATGCTTTATCTAACAATGTTCTGCAAAGATACTGCTTCTCGTTTGCAAGTTTAAAAGTTTGTGGTGTTTAGGTGCAACACTCATACACCCATGCAGAGTCGACCTCAGATTCCACTGATTAAAACCTACAATATAACCACAATATAACCTACCTGGTCTCTGCACTTTGGGGAACCAGTATGACTTTCTGCTGAACTCAAGACCAACCCGAGAGACCCAAACCATTTAAACAAACATCTTTCAAGCCAAACATGTTCAGTTGTAATTGCATTTTATAGCAAATAACAATATATATGTAGAAATAAAATAAATAAATATATATATATATATATATATAAAATAGAAAAATGTATACTAAATGTAAATAATAAAATAATTTGAATATTAACTTAGGAGCCCTTGTAGCCTTTTTTAACGAAAAAAAAAAAAATAAAAAATATATATATATATATATATATATATATACATACACACACACACACACACACACACATACATAATATATATATACAGTGCCCTCCACTAATATTGGCACCCTTGGTAAATATGAGCAAAGGTGGCTGTGAAAATAAATCTGCATTGTTTATCCTTTTGATCTTTCATTAAAAAAATTCACAAAATTCTAACCTATCATTGAAGTAAAACAACTGAAAGTGGGGAGAAAATCTCATGATAAAATAAATGTTTTTCTCCAATGCATGTTGGCCACAATTATTGGCACCCCTGGAAATTCTTATGTGTAAAATATGTCTGAAGTATATTCCCATTCATATTAAATTTTTTTTAGCATACCAGGGAGACTAGGAGCATGAAATTGTCCAGCTATGACTTCCTGTTCCAAAGGATTATAAATATAAAGAAAACTAAGACCAAATTCCCTTAATCATCCATCACAAGGAGTAAAACCAAACAATAAAGTTCTGATGTGCAGAACAAGATTGTTGAGCTTCACAAAATCGAAAGTTGAAAGTTGACAAAAGCTAAAGCATTGAAAATCCACATTTCCACCATCAGGGCAATAATTAAGAAGTTCCAATCAACTAAAGATGTTACAAATCTGCCTGGAAGAGGACATGTGTCTATATCGTCCTAATGCACGGTGAGGAGGAGAGTTTGAGAGGCCAAAGACTCTCCAAGGATCACAGCTGGAGAATTGCAGAGATTAGTTGAGTCTTGGAGTCAGAAAGCCTAAAAAAAAATATTAAACAGCCCCTACATCACCACATGTTGTTCAGGAGGGTTTCAAGAAAAATTATCCTCGCTCATCCAAAAACAAAATTCAGCATATTCAGTTGTCAGACACGACTGGAACTTCAAATGACACTGGCTTCTATGGCCAGATGAAACTAAAAAAAGAGCTTTTTGGCAGCAAACCCACTAGATGGGTTTAGTACAAACAGGGATAAAAAGTACCCCATGCCCACGGTTAAATATACTGCTGGATCTTTAATGTTGTTGGCTTGTCTTTCTGCCAGAGGTCCTGGACATCTTGTTCAGATACATGGCATCATGGATTCTCTCAAATACCTACAGATAAAAAAATCTAAAGCTGACTGCCTCTGTTAGAAATCTTATAATGGGCTGTATTTGGATCTTCCATCAGGACAATAATCCAAAACAAACATCAAAATCAACACAAAAACGGGTCACTGAGCACAAAATGAAGCTTTTGCCATGGCTGTCCCAGTCCTCTGACCTGAACCCTATAGAAAATGAGTGAGGTGAACTAAAGAGGAGAGGCACCAACATGGAGCTGTGAATCTGAAGGATCTGGAGAGATTCTGCATGAAGGAATGGTCTCTAAACTCTTATCAGGTGTTCTCCAAACTCTTCAGGCATTACAGGAGAAAACTCAGGGCTGCTATCTTGGGAAAAGGACGTTGCAATAATTGGGTGCCAATAATTGTGGTCAATATGATCTAGAGAAAGCATTTATTTCACAATGAGATTTTCCCCCCACTTTCAATTGTTTTACTTCAACGATAGGTTAGAATTTTGTGAATTTTTTGAATGAAAGATCAAAAAGATAAACAATGCAGATTTATTTTCTCAGCCACCTTTGCTCATATTTACCAAGGGTGCCAATATTAGTGGAGGGCACTGTATATATATATATATATATATATATATATATATATATATATATATATATAGTAGCCTTTTTTAAATTGTTTTTTAAATAAATAAATAAATAAATATATTATATTATATTTTATATATATATATATATATATATATATATATATAGTAGTGCTGTCAAACGATTAATCGCATCCAAAATAAAAGTTTTTGTTTACATAATATGTGTGCTGTGTATATTTATTATATATATAAATACACACACATGCATGTATATATTTCAGAAAAATATGTTGTTTATATATTAAATATATTTTTTATAATATAAATAATATGAATATATAGACATAAATATATGTAAATAGTTTCAAAATATATACTGTATGTGTGTGTATTTTTATATATATATATATATATATATATATATAATATACACAGAACACACACATATATTATGCAAACAAAAACGTTTATTTTGGATGCGATTAATCATGATTAATCGTTTGACAACACTAATATATAGATAGATAGATATAGATATATATCACATAAATGCTACAAAACAAGAGTTCCTAAGTAATTAATGTTAAAATTAATTCTCAAAAAATCCAAAAAAGATTAATTGTCCTTCTGTGTTTGTTTTTTGAGTTTCACAAAAGAAAACTTTATGCCGAAAATGACTATCTAAATCAGTCTAGATTACTTATTTTGTGTGGTGGAGCTGAAAATCGACTGCCAAATGAATTCTGATATTTATGAAACTACAGACAACTGTTCTAAGCACATCTTTTAAAATCTGCTTATTGCATTATTTAATGTTGCAAAACAGAAATAAGTTCAGATTGCTGAAAAAAGTCCTAAAGTCATGTTGCAATGCAATGTGCAATGTGCACAGCGATGCCATGAAATGATAAAAGATGTGCATTAATTACCATTGACTTCACCAGCGTTCACATGCTTGCGACTCACAAATATTATGGCTTTTGATACAAAACCATCTTAGTGAACTCTCTCAAGAAAACAGCAACCACACATAAACACGCCTCCTCCTGAGATGTTTATCAGGTTCTGTTTGCTTTATATGTTTTGGTGTGAAATGTGGGGCAATGCAAAGTCAGCCAAACATAGAAGTGAAAGCCCAAATAGGGTGCCAGGCAGAGTTTCTCTCAGAGTGACACTGGCCCCCAAACAGAAGAGAAGCTCACAGAAACCACTGAGGTCTGAATTACAGACAAGACTCATAACAGCAGAGACCCTGAAGACCTGCACTCAGAGGTGAGTCAACACACATATTATTAAATTTGAAACTTTCCAGGGTTACAGATGCCCACACACACACACACACACACCAAGTTTAATGATAGATAGATAGATAGATAGACAGACAGAGAGAGAGAGAGAGAGAGATAAACAGAAAGATAGATTGTAATTGAGATTGTAATAAAAAGATGTTTTAAATTCTGCATTAATATCTGTGAATTACGCTAAAAATAAAATGCTTTATTTTTGCAGACATAATATAAAATTTTCATAGTATTTTCACTGCAAACAAATACATTTTGATAACAGTGGATATTAATGTAATATATTTCTATAATCATGTCTACGATATTTTAATGAAACATAGGTTTGAAATACTATTGTGTGTTTTTTTAAATAAAAATTTATTTTTTATAATTATGCAGCAAGTGAGTAAATATGATTCCACATTTTCAGGCCTCACCAATCTTTCATCAAAAGTAGTATTTATATCATTTTTTCTTTGCTGAAAAAGCTTTTATTTCATATAAATTATATTTAATATAAATTACGAGATATCAATGCAGAAAGTTTGATAAGACAATTTATTATCATTAATAAAAATAAATAAATAAACAAACATTGTCCCAAGGAACCAAACTGCAAATAAACATATTTTTACCTGGTGTGTAAACATAAAAAAATGGTAACATCTAAATTAACTGGTTTTATTCATGTAAAAAATATCATTTAACATTACTGAATCAATCTAAATTGATTTATTCCACAAAACAAAACTAATTGTACGGGTTAAGTCGGGTAGAAATACCTCCTTAACAATTGTAGGTCACCACACTTTACGGTGCTCATTAAAGGGTTAATAATAATAGCTTTAACTATAGAGCAAAAATATCAGGAAAATGGAACAAATATGACATATAAAAATAGATAAACTGATCAATTATCACACAAAAAACAAAGAAAACAAACAAAAAACCTCTGTAGCCTATTCCGATACGAATGTGCTTGTTTTAAAATATTAAAATGCAATTTTTCTCTCGTTTTTTTCCCACTGTTGCAGATGATAAAATGTATCATGTTTTAGTTCATATTAAATGTTTATCTGCATACATAATTTATTAAAACAATGCCAAAGCATTGCCGCTATCGATTATCAAATCAACAACTTCAAAAGCAAACGCACCACAAAGAGTTAAAAAATATTAACACGATAAAGTGAACAATTAGGATTATTTAAAGCATTGTTTATTAAAACACTTTTTTTTAATGTATCATGTCTAGAATATTTTTAACTTGATAAAAGTTTGATAGCTTACGGTTGTTTCTGAAGCAGGCTCGCCAGTGGCTTAAACATGTGATGCAGTCCTGAGTTTCAGCGTCACCATCATCATTATCCTCTTCCTTCTCATAACCAGAGAGCCGCACAGAAGCCTGTTTATCCACAAAAACATTATAAAAAGAGATCTCCCTTCAGTCTGCTCTTCTAGCTTCACTTCTGCTCAAATAAAGACCCCGTTCCTCATGAAAACTTTTTAAAGCGCCTTGGCACGCGATGCTGACTGAAAGCACGAATGGGATGTCAGATTGACGCCAACGACTGTCTGGCTGTGGCACGCGATGAGTATTAGAATGAGTACAATTTCATCCTAGACGTTATTTAAAGATTTTTGACAGAGATATTTCGTGCTCTCATTCACCACAAAACACACCTGAAACTAAAGGTGACATTTCTTCAGAGACCCATCTGGCAGCACCGTGGCGCGAGTTACTATAGTTACTGTGTTTGTTATTGTGACACGCGAGACTTTCCGATCTTATGTTTTTTTTCTAGCAGGATTACGCATTTTAGGTAAAGTCTTTCTATGAAATGTTACCTAATGTATGCTACTCGGCCACTATTAGATGTTTAATTTAAATTAAATCCAATTTAATTTGTTTGCTTGACAGGTTAATTAATCACGAACACAAAAATAATGTGAAAATAGCACCTGACGCTGAGCGTCACAAATGCGCATCACTGCGTGCCACAACATTATGCAAAACAAAAAACAAACAAAAAACTCCACTAAATTATATATATTTTTTAAAAATCCACGTTGAAAAACTCTGAATAAGATCAAATAAATATAGGCCACCTGAAACTATTTTAGGCCTAATTATAAGTATGTAAGTAAGCTTATATAACTATATAATAGCCTAAATTATATTATAAACTGCTAGCCTGTTAATAGTAAAGTTATTCGTGACACGGAGATCAAACTGCTGGCTGCATTAAACTAGGCTATAAACTGCGTCACAGACAAAACCAGAACTTTCTTAAGAGAAAGATCACTAACTAAAAACCTCACAAGACTGAATGAAACACGACAAGAATTTAAAAAATCAACTAACGCATCATTTTAAGAGAAAGACACTCATTCCGACCATAAGACATTAAACTGACGTGACAATAAAACCAACAAGCTAAAAAAAAAACTAAAAAAAAAACCTGGCAACTAGGCTAGTAAACAATGCAAACCCCAATGAATCCCAAAACTATTTTTAATGTGTAAGCTTTGTATTAAAACAATGCATAAATCAAGTTGACATAAATGCTGGTTAATTTAAAAAATGCTAACATAGATGTAAAAAATGTGTTTAGGAATAGGCTAGGTGTTAAACCAAAAATCAACAATAATAGACTAAATCTTTGGTTATTTTTCAGCATTATTTCTTTAACATAAGAATTTAAGTTGCAACCCTTAGCAAGCGATTAATGGGATTTTTTTCCCTGCTTCAATCACTACACAAGAAAACCGCTCAGATTCCTGGCTTAATCACACATATGCGAAATTATGAATGACATGACTCATTTAGTCAACTAACCCAAACTGGTTGATAATAAAAAAAAAATTACGAAAAAATGTGTAACTGTCTGATCAGATAATTGTTTGCACTTTTGTGTTTAGCATCTTCAACACCTTATATAAACCTAAACTCTCAGTTTAGAGATTAGTATCCACATGAAACCAGACTCTCAATAGCGCGCGTAGTGGTGGAAAACTGCAACAACACAACAGCACTGACTTCACTTTAACCCTGTGAAGTCTTACATTAAAAAAAAAACTGAAAAATTGATTTTTACAAAGAAAGAAAAGAAAAAGAAAAAACAAGAATATTGAACCTTTATACAAAATATAAATATAAAAAATACATATGTTTTTATGTTTTGTATCAAATTTGGCTGCATTTTGGTTCAGTTGCTATTTATATGGGCAAAACCTACACTGTAAAAAATAAATCCGTAAAATAACCCGCAAAAGTACTGGCAGCTCATTACACGACATTATCCATTGATTTTACAGACATTTCTGTTAACTCTAAAACACAATGCAAAGAAGTGTAAAATTCAAAATACTGGTAAAACACCTGTAAAAAAAAAAAATACAAAAAAATTCCTTCAAATTATTGTGCCATAATTTTACAGATTTTTTTTAGAGTGTAAGATGAATTAAGATCAACTATACTATCCTTTTACTTGCTAAAGATGATGAACTATCAGTTAAAACAAAGAAGGCATGGAGTAGATTGTGTACAACAGGGGGTTTTTTTTGGAAGGTTTTGATCATGTAGATCATTTAGAGGCCTTAGAAATTCATGTATCAAATATGATAGCCTGATGAACTGTTTCTGCCATGTTTTACAGGTATGGATCGCTTTAATTCAACTACAGAAGATTTAACATCAACTTTAGGCACGACTTTTGATTATGAGTTCAATTACACTGATATCGATTCTGTCACCGACGCCAACGTGACTGATGTTGCGGAGCTGTGTGTAGCCAGCAAAGAGCAGGAGCTGACCATTACTGTTGTCCAGACCACAGTCTTCCTCATCGTCTTCTTATTAGGTGTAATTGGAAACGGACTGGTCATTGCCACCTTCGCACGATACCGCCGTCTACGTCTACGCTGCATGACCGACGTCTTCCTGTTCTACCTGGCTCTGTCCGACATGCTGCTTCTGCTGACTCTTCCGTTACAGACGGGAGAGACATTGATTGGCAGCTGGGTGTTTGGAAAGGGGCTATGTAAGCTAAACCGCGGTATGTACGCCATCAACACCTATGGCGGCCTGCTGTTGTTGGCTTGCATTAGTGTCGATCGCTATTTAGTGGTGGTTCGCACCAGGGCCGTGCGGAAGATGAGTTCTGGGACATTATTTTACAGCATGTTGTCTGCGCTTGGCGTCGCAGCAACTTCTGTCTTCCTGAGCCTGCCAGACCTGCTCTTCAGCTCCGTGGAGAACGACATGGGTTCAGAGGTCCTCTTGTGCGATATGAATGTTTGGGGCGATGAAGTGAGTAAATGGAAGCTGTGGGCCCAGATGGCTAAGATCGCAGGATTCTGCATCCCTTGTGTGGCGATGGTGGTGTGTTACGGCGCGATCGGACGCGTCTTGATCCGTGCCGGTGGCAAATGTTGGCGCAGACAGAGAACTTTGCGTCTGATGGCACTTCTGGTGGTTCTTTTCCTCCTGTTCCAGCTTCCTTACACTATGGTGCTTCTGATTAAAATATTCACACCCACTCCGAAACACTGCGAAGACTGGACCAAGTTCCACCTTCAGGAAAACATAACACGCAATCTGGCCTACGTGAGGTGCTGCCTGAACCCTTTGCTCTACGCACTCGTTGGTGTCAGATTCAGAAACGACATTATCAGGCTGTTGACGGACACCGGGTGTGTGTGCGAGTGTGTGTCCCATATAACACCACAGCATGAGAATGGAAGCTCCGTCACACCATCGTCTCCGGCTCCAACCATACTTTCACCCTTCCCATCTACTTACCTGTCGGCCAAGAAAACACCTGCCCTGGACACACCTGCTGCAGACACAGCTGAAACATTGATTTTTCCAACACCTATATCTGGTAAAATGACTTCAGTTATAAGCTGGTGTCATCAATAAATGCACATTAGATGATCTGAAATAATTTCTCATTTAAAAGTAATAAATATAGAAGCCCATTTACTGTATGCCACAAGAAAAAAAATCATGCTCTGGTAAAACAATTATGAGATTAAAAATGTCATAATTATAAAATAAAAGTCAAAATGTTAATATTAAATGACGAGATTAAAAAAAATCTAAATTACAAGAAAGTTTTTTGGACTTCTAATGGATAAGAGACAAAAGTACATGTACACAAAAGCTCTATACTGCTTTATATACAATCAGCAGCATAAAGAATAGTCTATGATTTCTAGGAATATTCATTTCTAAACAATTTTAGTACACTGTTAGGCTAAGAATATATATAGGCCTATATTAGACATATGCTGTAAATAAATTATGCACACATTTATTATGCACACATTTTTACCATTAAAATTATTTTGTTCTATATGTATGTTATTCTCTGCTATTTTCATTTTTCCTGTATCCTCATTTTACCTGTATTAATGCTACTAACAAAACTGCAAAATAAAGATTATTTTTCTGTATAAAAGATACAGTTTTACAATTTGAAAACGATGGGTAGAACTGAATGGAAATCTATGGAAATAAATTTCTTTCAGCACTTAATTCTTGTTAGTTGCCGATTTTTGAAGTAAAACACTGAAGCAGGTTTTTTTTTCATGTTGGCGCCACCTTGTGGTCAAATCTGATTTCAGCTGTATAAAAATGGACAGATAAACCTCGGTGTCATCGATAAATGCACATTAGATTATCTGAAATGAAAAATTTCTCATTTTATTGGTAGTAAGTATAGAAGCCGATACTGTATGCCACAAGACAAAAAACTGCTTTAAATCACTTTTTTTTCCACATCAATCTGCACTCCATACACCATAATGGTAAAGCAAAAAACAGGTTTTTAACACATTTGCAAATTTATTAAAAATAAAAAAATTATGATTCCATTGCATAAGTATTCATACCCTTTTCTGGGACAGTTGAAATTTAGTTCAGGAGCATTCATATTGCTTGTAGATACACTTCGAGTGAAGTTAACCTGTGGCAAATTCCCTTGAATGGGTATGATTTGGAAAGGCACACACATGTTAATAAAAGGTCTAACAGCTGATAATGCATATCAGAGCAAAAACCAACCCCTGAGGTCAAAAGAACTGCCTGTGGGGCTCAGAAACAGGGTTGTGTCAAGCCACACATCTGGGGAAGAGTTCAGAAAAAAGTTCTGCTTCATTGAAGTTTCACAGAAGCATGTAGTCTCTGTTACCCTTAATGGAAGAAGTTTGAAACAACCAGGACTCTTCCTAGAGCTGGCCTCCTGGCCAAACTGACCAACTGATGGAGAAGGGCTTTGGTTAGTGTGGTGACCAAGAAGCTGATGGTCACTCTAGTTGAGCTCCATGATCATATGTGGAGATAGGAGAAACCTACAGAAGGACAAACACTACTGCAACACTCCACCGATCTGGGCTTTATGGCTGTGTGGCAAGACTCAATCCTCTCTTCAGTTAATACTCATGAAAACACACTTGGAAATCTATGGAAATAAATTTCTTTCAGCACTTAATTCTTGTTAGTTGCCTATTTTTGAAGTAAGTAAATCACTAAAGCAGGTGTTTATTAGCATGTTGGCGCCACCTTGTGGTCAAATCTGATTTCAGCGTTTAAAAAAATGGACAGATAAACCTTGGGATAAACTCATTTAATGATAACATATATAATAATAGACTGAAAATAATAGATGAGTAGTTTGTACTGTACTTAAGAAACACTTTCAAGCATTTATGCACTACAATGTTTATTAAGGCTGAAAAGAAATCAGTGAATTTTGCTGCAGCAGTTTTTCTATTGACAATAACTCTGCCATCGACGGTGTGTCGGTAATAGAACAATATTCACAGTTTCTGTACTCATTCAGGTGGCAAGAGGAACTGAAAAACTGAAAGGTTTTTCCTCTTCATTTTGTCAAATGTAGTCGGTCCCTATGTTGCGAGAGCGACCGTAAACTCATTAAAAAAAAAAAAAACATCTACGAGTTACAAAACATATTATTAAATGTTCTCTTCTAGATGTGCTCAGTGTGCTACAATGTGCTCATATAATGTCATATAAATATAACTGATATAGGCTTATGTTTTATTTAGGCTATTGTTTTCCGTTTTATTCGAAATATTCCCAAATGTGTTAACTATAACATGAAATATCTCGATTCTCAAATATGTGTAAGTAGATGCATTTTGCACCTTTATGTTAGTTGATCTATAAAGGGCGATGGGCAAAGTAGACTAATAGTGTAATGATCTATTAAATACGCATAAAAACCAGGCTTTTTTACTTAAGCACTAGATATGGGTCTCATGCCATTAAATATGACTTACTTTGTTTTTAATGTGAACTTAATAAAAACATTGGAATTAATTATAATTAATTATATACACTTTCATTGTACAGAAAGAAAGCAAAGAACATTTACATTATCAAAGAACATTTTAAGCACTCTCAAAAACTCTCGTTATAATCACTGAAGTTGTTTACACTGTGAAATTAATATCCTACTTGCATCGTACATCTTCTGCACATTGTTGTTTCTGATGAGAGAATCGTTAGAGAGTAGAATTCCTGCAGGTGCGCGCACTGAACAAAACATTTCAGCGATGACTCATCTTAACGCCTCTGCTTGGTCTTTGCATTCATAAGCTCAACAGAATCGTGTGTGATTGGTTACAAGGTGCAGCGCTGTAAAAATTGCGTCTGTCTCTGGTTCAGCGCCATGCAGCCAAAGCGCGAAGATTTGAATTTAGCAGCTGATGCCGCACTGAATGTTCTAATCACGCTGGTGCATATATAAAAATATTATTCGGCTATTTTTTGTCTTTTGGAAGCTGCATTCAAAATCCACTTCAGAGGGCGTGTAAATGACTGCCAAAGTCACGTGATTTCAGCGAAACAGGCTTCATGTTACGAACGTTTGGAAATTTCAGTGGTTCGCCGCTAGGAGTGATGTCTGTTATACATAAGTATATCAGAAGTCTCTAGTAAGTGCTATGAGGTCGATAGCCTAGTGGACAGTGCCGATATAGACTTTTGATACTCTTCGGGCATTCGGAGTTCGAATCCCAGCTCGCGAACTCCCACTTTGCTACACAACAGCATCTCTCACTTCGCTGCATGTTCAGGGGCTTCAGGCATTCATCTGAGCGCTACGGACATCTGTGATTCAATATGAATGAACAGCGGTGTACAACATCGGATCGACGGCACCCCTGCAAGACGAAAGTGCGCTTCATCGGCACTTCGGAAGTTCGCTACGGACATCCATGGTTCAACATGAATGAACAGCAGCGTACAACATCGGGTTGCCGAAAATTTGAACAGCAGTAGTGTACAACATCGGGTTGCCGAAAATTTGAACAGCAGTGTACAACATCGGGTTGCCGAAAATTTGCCATCATGTCTGCCTATAAGTATCCATTGCAAGTGTTTCATTTCAGTGTGACGGGCTGGATCTCTGGATTTCTGGACTGGAATACAAGTGCAAATCCGGACAAGGTAAGTTGTTTACTTGACCATTATTAAGTGCTTTAATTAGGCTTATAGATGATACTCAAAATTAGAACAAAATTAGAGTTATAGATGATACCGGTATTTCTGAGATTGAGGTCTCTGCAGAGCAAAAGTGGTTGTTTCTGATTTGTGGGTGTTTTCAAACTGGTGGGTGTGATTATAGGTGTGTTCGTCTGGAAGCAGCGCTGCGCAGAATGATCACTGTATGACATCAAAGTACCGTGAGAGCGATAAGAGAGCAGTAGGATCCTGTGCATTCGAATCGCTCTCGCGGTACTTTGATGCCATACAGTGATCAGTCTGCGCAGCGCCACTTCCAGTTGAACACACCTAATGATCCATGATACCTGTCCCCACCCCACCCCTAAACCTACCCGTCACTATGACGTCAGCCAATCAGGTAACATGGTAGAAACGCCCCTCTGTTTTGTCCTCGCCCACCGATCTGATAGCGTTCCTGCAGAGACCTGTGCTTGGTATTTTTCGCTCTGCGATACATGATGTAGGCTATATAGGATAGGTCAGTGACGATGCGTGCCGTCGCTGATAGCCTCGTGGGCACAGTGCTGATCTATAATAGCCTACCTTTGGGCTTCGTGCGTCCTGTGTTTGAGTCCCAGCTTGCGGATCTTTTCTGCTCCCATCATCTCTTCTTGACTTAACTTTAAAACAGCAATTTTAAATTGCTAGCAATATGTCTCACTTGTAGCCTAAATATCGACCCACAATAAGATAAATCGACAATAATTATTATGCCATCACCACCCCCACTTAGGTGTTTGAGTCCATCGGACACTTAAAGTGTATTTTTATATTATTCTATAATAATATTATAAATAATTTTTTTAATTATCATTTTTGAATAGCTCAGCCTGAAAACGGTGTTTGTTAAACAGGCAGGCTATGTAAGTTGTTCTCTTTGAGTCCAAATGAAGCCCAAATGAGCACAAATTAGGATATTTTTGAATTTTATGAAGCTATACTTTTTGCGCAGAAAGAAAACAAATATAACTTTATTCAGTGACTTCTCTTCCGTGTCAGTTTTCGCCGTACATTCACGAGAGTACCATGATGAACGCAACCCTTTAAGGCTTGTCTTTGAAACTGGGGTAAAAGTTAGCCTTTACTCAAATCGAAAGTTAGATAAAGTGCCCTATTAAGGTGGGGAAGAGGGTCTCAAACTACAGAGCACAGCACTAGCAATGCCTGGGTCATGTGTACCTTGAATGCTATGTAAGTCCCTTTGAATAAACGTGTCTGCCAAATGTTTAAAATGGTTAAAATTGGCTGAGGGTCAATATGTAAATCCACAACTTAATTTGTTTGTTGATCAAATTATCAAATATTAAAGCACCAGCTCTCATCTACATTACATCACATTAATTGATTGATTTAGCTGTGTAAATACATTTCTGTATATTTCAGGCCATTGATCATCAAACAACTAAATTGAGAAAGTTCAAAAGGACACGCATACGAAAACTGCATTCATGAATATGCAACAGGTAAAAACAAACCATACCGATATGAGTATAATAAATACTTTTATACAAAGTATCAAATAAGTGTTACATGTTCATATGTGTGTTCTGTGTTTCAGACTGTGTTTGTAGCTGTTGAGACTACTGGTCCCTCATCCAATTCAACAAGCCGTGAGGAGGATGTGTCTCTCAGCATAACAAACGAAGGATTCACCGTTCCTTGCATGAGCCCTGCTGATGTGGAAGCTTGCATTGAAATGTTAAAATCACATCCAGGTCCACTGTTGTTCAGAAATGGAGAGATCGTCAGACGGTCTGAGGTCACAAACTGGAATGAATTCTGGTTAACAGGAGAGCCAGTGTGCTTGATCAAACTGAAACGAGAAAACAATATAAGGTCCTGCTGTGGAGTCTACTTGGGGAATGATTACACTTTGACCGCCTGTCATACATTTGAGTACGCTTGTCTATATGACGTGTATGTTTTCTTCCCCACCACAGACTTTGTTCTGATTTATAAGGCAAAACTTCCCAAAGAACAGCACATGTTTCACGACAAAGATCAGTGCCTTGTTAAATTACTCGGGCAAACAGATGTTTTGGGAAAAGGTTTACTTGACCGCATTTGTGCACCCGGTAAGAACGAGAATTTATATTTCTACACGTTTGATAGCCAGGGAAATCTTCAAATGCATATATGCAAAGATATCACTGATTCCTCTGGCATGAATGAGAAAAGCCAAAGAAATGCATTTCTGATGTCCACGGCAGGTCAGCCAGGTGAAAGTGGCAATCCTGTTTTCAGTTTGAGATCCAAAAAATGTGTGGGAATATACACAGGTATCACAAATTCAAAGAAAGGATACGCATCCAAAACAGATTACAAACAGCTGTTAGAGCAGACAACATCAGGAAGAACAGATCTGTACTTTTTGAACATGCTCTCCAGCATCTTCTCCATTCTTAAGACTGCATTTTTTTGTTGGCCGGCCCTAAACAATCAAACCTCTGC
>JAFVLL020008328.1:0-27768 GCA_021397915.2 Tor tambroides
AAGAAGAAGAAGAAGAAGCAGATGAAGAAGCAAAAGAAGAAGAAGAGGTATTGCCCTGGTCCAAAAATGTAAAGAGAAATGAAAAAAAAAAAGACCATACCCCTGCTAAAACAAAACAAAACAATAGAAGCCCAATAGAAACCATCACAGAAATTCCAATGGTTTTCATTAAAATACTCTTATAAACCATTAGCTTTTTCCAGTAAAACCATTACAAAATTCCTTTTTGTAGTGTGTTTTGGGCATTTTTCCAATAGGATTTTACATCCAACCAATAGAATCCATCACATACCAGTAGACACCATTATAGTTTCCATTAAAACCAATACAATTCCCATTATAACCATTAAAACCATTACATTTTCTATTGTGTTTTGGGCAGGGTTCTATTGTTTTTTTCAGCAGGGTAACCCGTCACAGAACGTTACATAAGTTTAGTGTCTAAGTAAGAATAGGGTATTATTTATATCTGACGTTTGAGCTCTCTATTTAAAGCCTTAATCTTTAAACCAGATTTAGAGGGAATCCCCTCTGAGGGGTCAAGTGTCCCTTTGAGCCCAACACTGACCATCTGAACCTCCTCATGTGCCAACATTCACATGTCAGGATCAGAATGTCTTAGTAACATTACACTCAGCTACTGCAATCTCACATATGTTCTGCATGAAAGCACAGAGCAGGTATTCTCACTCACCGCCCCTTCTTCTGGATAACTGACTGTCCAGGCAGCAGACACTTCTACAGACTACATCCAATAAAGTGCTTGGTTGAAGAGCCTCGGAACAAACCGTCCTATGAAATAAGTATTTTTTTCTACTGACGCAAAACCCACCTGAAGCCGGTACTAACACTCACACTTCCTCGATCAGCACCACAGTCCACAGGTGTGTACATGCCACACACGCAAGGCAGGGGAGTGTTCGTCATGTGGGGGCTTTCTAGAACCATGTGCTCTGGAAATAAGAGAAGGCGGTGGTGTTGCTGTCATATCCTGCAGAAGTTGTTGACTCAACATAAGGATTGTGACACAAGATCACTTCATCAAAAGCGATATTTGAGCATAACAAATACCAGTGACACTTATGTATTTTAACAACTAGATGGCAGAATAGCCCAGAGAATAGTAACAGTTATCTAAGCATCCAAACTATGTACAGATACGATGCGGTCATGAATTCTTACAAACATTTTATGCAGGTACAGTATGGTCTATTAATATTAATGTAAGAGTAAAATTCCCCTTGCACACATAGTTTAGTTTCTTTAAAGTAAAAAAAGAAAAAAAAAAGATTCAAATTAGAATTATTTAAGCATGTATTGATAGGCTATATTAAATTATTTAGAATAAATGAAGTCATTGCAAATAAGTGTATTCTTTGTATTTATAGTAAATACACCAAAATAGATCAAAATCAGAAAGTTAAAATAGATATAATATTCTTAGGTAAACATTGTTTCATTGTTGATAGGATCGGCGATTTCCAGTTACATTGCATTAAAAGGATCTTTATTCGTAATAACCGCTGTGATCAACGGAAGCATCTTGGTTGGAAAGTTAAGTGTCGAGGCTGTTTCTGTTTCTTTTTGTTCTCTTTTTATTTCAATTACCATTTTGTTACAACATAATTAAACAAACTAAATATGCGCGTCTCTGTATGTACAAGCAATGTAATGTAGCTAAGCCACACGGTCAAAATCGCGAGTGTTTTCAAAACATCCAAACTCCGTGAAAGATTGTTTACTAGTTTTTAAAGGACGAAAACACTGCTTGTTTCGCTTTCAAAAGCGCGCCTGTGATTGGCCGTCGGCACTTGTCAATCATGGACGTGGGCGGTGTCAGGTGACATATGAGAGTGAGTTCCAGTAAGCGCACTTAGAGTTTTGGTACGCAGACATTCAACAAGCGACAGCAACAGGACTATCACATAATACTGGACTGGAGTGGATTACAAAACTTTATAACAACACCATTCTGATGCCGTTCTAGCCACGTTGTGACTTTTAAGTCGTTTCCAATGTAACCAAGTCTGTTTAAAGTAACTGCATTATCTTTTTGTTTGTTCTTTCGCGTTTCACGTCATATTTTCTTTTGACAATCATATGTGACATTTTAAGAGACAAACAGTATTGCTGGTACCATGGCTGACGCAGCCCAAAACCAGATGGTCGAGATCGACCCGGACTTCGAGCCGCTGTCCAGACCCCGCTCCTGTACTTGGCCGCTGCCGCGGCCGGAGTTCCCCAACCCCGCCGCCGCCGACTCCAACACCTCGTCCCCGGCTCCGTCCGTCAAGCAGGAGCCCTCCAGCAACACGGACTTTATCAACAACCTCAGTCTGCTGGAAGAGAATGAGGACTACCCTGATCAGAAGCCTCTCATGCTGTGCGGCGATTTCCAGTGCCAGGAGAACTGCATTCACCAGCAGCAAATCCCGAGTCACCAGCAACAGGTGCCCGTGCTCTCCTCTCCAGTGGCCGCTGCCGCCGCAGCCGCCGCAGCCGCTCAGCGCAAGAGCAGCTCGTCCAGACGCAACGCCTGGGGGAATATGTCATACGCGGACCTGATTACCAAAGCCATCGAGAGCTCCCCCGAAAAACGGCTCACCTTGTCTCAGATCTACGACTGGATGGTGAAAAGCGTGCCTTATTTTAAGGACAAGGGGGATAGTAACAGCTCCGCTGGTTGGAAGGTATTTATGTTTTCAGTTTTGGTCTGTACACTCATGCGTCAGTCAGTTGCACCTTGTGTTTTGGGTTTTCAAGCCAAACAGTTCAACTTCTATAAACGCGTCTTGGTTCCCATGGTTCCCATCCAGCTGTTATGAAACAAAAACGCGACTTGTGTGAACGCCCCTATGTCATGCCAACTTTTGGGTTTCGCTCAGTTAGTACTGATTCTTGCTGTCCCGTTTGGCATAATTACTGCGTTTCGGGGCTCATTATTATGCATCCTTCGCTTATTATTTTAGGATTGTCTTGGGATTGTCAATAGTCTGCATTCATTGCCGTGTAGGACAGATGATTGTCTCTCATTACATGCAGCACATGGCGACTTTGTGCGCTGCAATCAATAGTTCAAGTGTTGACCCATGTCACATGACAGGTCCCTAGTAACAAGTGTTTTATAGATACCTGCTGACAGCAAAGACTTGTGGTGTCTTTCCACATTTCTACGTAGAACTTGTTGGGGTTGAAGTTAGCACAAGACAAAAACTTGGACCCAGTCCAAATACCAGACCCCTAAGTGCCATACCACTACAAAACCCCCTAAAGGTTTTAGCAAAATTTTGTGGGATAAAAGGCGATTTGTCTATTGTCAATAATGTAGTGAAGTCTGAAGCACAGTGATGCCACTTTGATGCCACAGTGAATTCATATGACTAGCATATGACAGTGTATTTCACCTGCAAAATCTGCATAACAATGGTAAATGTGACTGCACCTTGAGGTCGGGACTAATACAACAACCCAGGGCCCAGATCCAGACTTAGACTAGAACTGAGAAAATGCAGCATTTATCCAACACACTCATGAAAATTCATAATTTATTTATTTTTTTTATCTATTTTTGGTGGCTAGTATTAATTTGTATGAATCTCAGTTGTCTTTTTTCTTACAATCTGCCCACTGATAGTTAGATTTAGGGGTGGACCTTCATATTTTTTTCTATTTCATACAAATCACATTGTACGAATTCATACAAAATCATCACCTTGTAACTAAAATCAGATTGGGATGAATTTATTGCAAAATTGCTTAATCAAGAGAATCAGGTTTTCAACTTATTTTCATTTTTCCAAAAACAGAAATTCCATTATAGAAAATAAATGTTACATTAATTGATTTAATTAACTGAATAAGCATTGTCAATTAAAAAAAATGGGATTAAATGGGTTAAATGTTTTTGAGGTCATGAAAAGACACCACACAGACTACAGGTTGAGGGTTTTCGTACACTCGAAGAAGAGTTCAACATAAGTGTGTCACAGATCCATAAGCCTGAGCTTTGGTCATGTTTATGTGTCATGAAGTTTAAGACGTCAAACACTAGCACAAGATACGTGATAAGGTGGATCCTAATAAATCAGTTCGGGTGACACGCTGTCTTACGTTGTTGTACCACCGGTATGCCTGAACCACCCTGGCAACCGGAGAAACAGGAAAACAGTGCTTTTTATGTCCATGGAAACCTCTTCGTTAAGTGGGTCTAAAGTTGTGTTGTTAGGTGTAGTGCATCATCACACCGCACGCTATTAATATCCGCGGGATTAACTGTCAATACCCCCCTGATGTTTGCCAAGTATGCAAGCATGGCGGTCTACGCATGCAAGGAAAGATACACTCCACCCTTTGATTTATTGTGTGTCTGTGTGCCAGCATTCCACAATTGTCATGTTTTTGTGCGTCCGTTTGGGAGGCGTATATGCATTGATGACTGAATGCATTTGGAAAAGGGTACGTTTTACCTCTCTTAACTCTGATGACATATAATTCTTAGTAGCACAGGCAGCACTCAGCGCCTTTCCCACTCTTATCGGAAGCACATCTGATAAACCCAATGTCAAATGATGTGTGTGTTTGTTTTGTGGTAGTAAAGCTGATATGATCTGTGCTATGATTGGATGCTCAGTACATGTGACTCATAATGGGGCTATGTTTTTGGAAACCACAGGAAATTTCCCGCAGGAACTGTTGAATTTATTTCTGATCTCATAAACAATGTGGCGCTGGTAATGATCAGTTAAAGGGTCCCTTGGGGGCACAGCTTCTGTCACTCCAAACCAATATGCTGAAAGGAAAGAGAGACTCAGTTTGAAAATCATCAGTTTTGAATTATTTTTAACAACCAGACAAATACATCTGAGGTTGGTTTGTTGGCTAATGGCTGATAACGATTAATGTTAATTTAATATTTCCTTTTTAATTGTTATTATATAAGATATTATTATTATTATTATTATTATTATTATCAGTCATAGTGTCTTAGAAACAATATATTTTATATTTAATTATTAAATTATTACATTATTAAGTGTATTTTATTAAATAATTATTTTTACATCTACACTACCGGTCAAAAGCTTGGGATCAGTAAGATTTTTAATATTTTTTAAAGAAGTTTCTTATGCTCATCAAGGCTGAACAAAAATACAGAAAAAACAGTAATATTGCAAAATGTTATTACAATATAAAATAATAGTTTCTATTTTAATGTACTTTAAAACATAATTTATTCCTTTGATGCAAAGCTGAATTTTCAGCATCATTACTCCAGTCTAAAGTGTCACATGATCCTTCAGAAATCATTCTAATATGCTGATTTATTATTAGAATTATCTATGCTGGCAATAGTTGTGCTGCCAAATATTTTTTGGAAACTGTGGTACTTTTTTCAGGATTTTTTGATGAATAAAACGTTAAAAAGAACAGCATTTATTCAAAATATAAATCTTTTCTAGCAATATAAATCTTTGCTATCACTTCTTGTTAATTTAACACATCCTTGCTGAATAAATGTTTTAATTTCTTTCAAAAAAGAAAGAATAAAAATTTGCTGACCCCAAACTTTTGAATGGAAGTATATATTGTTAAAAAATATTTCTATTTTAAATAAATGCTCTTTTTTTAAACTTTTTATTAATCAAAGTATCCTGAAAAAAAGTATCACAGGTTCCAAAAAAAAATAAAAAATATTAAGCAGGACAACAGTTTCCAGCACTGATAATAAATCAGCATATTAGAATAATTTCTGAAGGATCATGTGATCATGATGCTGAAAATTCAGCTTTGCATCACAGGAATATCATGTTTTAAAGTATATTAGAATAGAAACCAGTGTTTTATATTGTAATAACATTTTGCAATATTGCTATTTTTTCTGCATTTTTGTTCAAAGCCTTGATGAGCATAAGAAACTTCTTTAAAAAACATTAAAATCTTACTGGTAAATCTTACTGATCCCAAACTTAGTAAGTGTAGTGTAAATAACAACAACAACAACAACAACAACAATAATAGTAATAATAATAATACATTGATAATAAGACTTTGTTTTTGTTTTTTTTATTAAATAAGAGACTGTATGGTTTATTTGTACTTTAAAAATGTATTTGTTGTATTGTGTGACTCTTGAAATGAGCTAGTAAAATCAAAAACATTGATTAAAATTTGTGGAAAACTTTCTGTTTTACATCCATATGAATCTTAAACCAAAATCTTAATGAAAAAATGTAACTTAAACTGTAAGATGTAATATGTTGGCAGGCATCTTTCTCCAGGCAGTCAGTTCTCTTGGGGAAGACACAGACACGCAGACACTTTACTTTTTGCCAGCTTTGTTTTCTCCAGAGAGCTGGTAGTCACACTGAGAAAAAAAACGAGGGTGAGAGGGAGAAATCTATCAGCGCTGCTCCTTGCATGCTCTGATCGTGACAAGAGAATTGAATCTTTGACAGCCCCGTAACACCCCCCCAATCAACCCTCAGTGCTGAATCATCTGGCTAAATTGTCAGTTCATGAAGCAGAGAAGAGCTCTGTATTACTGCAGGCTGGGCTTCAGTCCAGGGGATAAAGTAACTCTTTTTGACAGTAACTTTCAGTTTAATGTCACACCTCCAAAGGGTGAATTCTTGAAGCCAGGTTACCGAACACGGGTCATCCTTTATCCTGTTCCCACAATCCACTGAAAACCAGTGTCAGTTATGCTAATGCACTGATGTATTTTTGTAACAAGATGTTCACGGCATGTGAGATTTACATGGTAACAGATGTGCTTAAAGATTAACTGCACATTAGTTAAATGGTCGCGTTGGTTGTTTAGTGAAGGGAAACAGAAAACACTTCAAAGGAAACTAAGTGAATACCATACGCTAAATACATATTCCTCAGTGGCCAGCTGAAATAAATCTTACATTTTAGTTGGATCAAGTTGGATACCTGCTTTAACATACTTGAATTTAATATATAATAATAAAAACAAATATTTATTCAGACAATTTTTTACGATACAAAGGTAGCAAGACAGGTAGCATAAAATGTATATATATATATATATATATATATATATATATACAGTATTGCATACTGTGTTTGGTTCCATTTCCTATTTTCCAAATATTTATTCAGACAATTATTTTACGATACAAAGGTAGCAAGACAGGTAGCATAAAAAAAACATAAAATAAATATAATTAAATAAAATATTTGTCATACACTCTTTTTAGAATTCTGACTGTAATAACTGTTGTGATATCTATAGAGAAAACTTTCACATTTAGACATGTATTGTTTAAAGCATTTTTCTTCCAGATTTTAGTGAATGACAAATTCCTTCTATTAATAGGAAATGGAACCAAGTGAGTCAGCCATCTCTGAGCAACTTGACGTGATAGCTCATCATTTGCCATCAAGGGACATTTGTTGAACAGATTTCAGATTATAAACCAGATTATCGCTGTTTTATTTATTTATTTCATAATTTTTACTCCTCTATTATGAATAACCATGCGCACTAAACACTAATCCACAGATTCAGTCCAGTTTGAGTTTTCAATTCAGAATTTGCACAGGCACAAGCTATGACAATGCATATGAGATTGATGCTTTCTGTAGAGGCTATTGTGTTGTGCTCTGAAGCTCCTGTAGTGTATATCTGTCTGTAGAGTGGTAAACTCTAGTTGCTCTTGCATGTGTTGGTTTTGAAAGGTTACACGTGATAGGAGGTCTCTGAGTGTTTCTAAACAAACATGCCTAGATGGTTCGGTTTGATCTGTGTTGTGTTGTTCCTCAGTCTGCTCTTGCTATATCTATGAAACATACGTCACTCTCGCAGTGTAAATATTTGATGCAGGTCTCTGTCGCCAATCACTTGAGCGCTCTTTGATGTCTGCAATCGATTTTTCTGTCCTGTGGTACGTCACACTTTGCTTCTGTGATAACCCATCCTCCAATCAACTGACACTTTTTGAAAACCGTTTTTCAAAACATAGACTTCAGTTCAGGTACATTCACCCCCGCCATCTTAGAAAAAACCAGTTTGGCTCAGAAATATTGTACAAGATTTTTTGTGGATGTCATGTTTTGATTGACTCTTGAGTTTTTTTTTGGTTCTCAGTGGCGATATGATAACTAGAGATTGGAATGTCAGTGTAATGCATTTATGGTATAAAAGTAACCATAAAAATATTATTATTGTTGTTATTATTATTATTATGCTTATATAATTATATTACACGTAGAACTTAAAGTTAAAAAATATTTGAAAAAAAAAATGTGCATTGTATATTATGTTATATTTATTTTACAAGTCTGACTGGTATATTTATTTTTTATTAATTTGAATTGTTATTATTATTTTTATTATTATTATTATCTTATATAAATGTAGCAGCCAAACATCTATAATGGTCAAACACTGGGTTGATATCAGTCTATAACTGCTTTAAGTTAATGTATTATGCAGATGTTTGCCTACTGGAGAAAATCTGAAAGAAAATTTGTAGATTCCACCTGACCCTGTATATTGTTTATAGTATAATTGATGCAGCGAAATGCATTTTTTAAGTTTTCAGTTAGTGAAAAACCAAAACCAAAAACAAAGTTTATTTAATAATCAATTAATGAATCAAATTTATTTAATTATAAACACTCAAATGAGCTGTAAATAAACATTGCACATTAGGCAGTCACATAAATATTGAATATTTATTTGTTTATTTAGTGCCATTTTTAAGATATTTTTTCATTGAGGACACTAGTTGGGTTCTGAAAATCTGACCACAACTGCTCCCTGTGATGTTCACATTGCCTCCTGCTCTATTACTGCGAGAAAGAGCAGTTAATTCCTTGAAGAGCTGAGAACATTAGATGTAACATCATTCCAAGAATCACATATTTTGGCCGAAGGAAGTCTGTGTCTTGCTTGTGAAGCTCCTGCTGGGACGGTGCAGTCAGCCCTTGTACTTGAGTATGAAGGATACTTGCATTCATCCAAAAGCCCTGACCTCCTCTCCGTTCTCACCCCTTCCCTTGTCTTGCATCCTGGTAACAGCCTCTCTTGCGGCTGCCGCTTGTGCTTACGCATGGGTCGCTACACTTAATCAAATATGACTCTGTATAAACTGGGTCTTTGGCTGTTATTTTTTAACTGTAAAAGCTGCGCAAGGCCAAAGCGACAGATAGAGCGCTCCTCAGTCAGCCCCTCAGGCTCTGGCTGCCTGACGTGCTCTTTCGCTCAAGTTCAGATAAGGCGACACTCATTAAAGGTTGCATAATGAAACGTTTACTGGAATCCGAGAGCTTCAGGCCAAAGTCTGGTGCCACTTGTTAGTTAGTGTAACTCCTTCAGCGGAAAGTGAGTGAGATGGGGGTGGCTCTGCCTCTCATGTGCACTAATGTGACCTTCATTTCCAAATGTAGACCCAACAAAATGACACACAAGGGCCGGTGGACATGTAATTTCGGAGCACATTCCATTCCAGGCCTTTAGTCTTGCAATAAACCTCTTTTAACCTTTCCCTTCCTCTGGTCAGCTTAAGGTATCGCTATCCTTTCTTTCAGTCTACACCCTGTTATGGTGAATGTTTTATGTGCTGAATCACTATTCCTGGCATGCGAGTAGTAGCCATATGTGTATGCAAGTGTGTGCGTGTGTGAAGGTGTCGTGTATGAAAAACCAATGTCATACGGTTGTGCTTTTATGAAGGAACGTTTGGTTTGAAAGGCTTGTTTGGTTTACTTCAGACTCTTTAAAGCAGAGATATCCAATCCTGCTACTGCAGGTCCAATGTTCTGCAAAGTTTAACTCCATCCTGCCCCAACACACTTGCTTAAAATCTCTAGTAATCCCGAAGACCCTGATAAGCTGGTTCAGGTGTGTAATTAGGTTTGGTGCTAAACTCTGCAGGATAGTGTCCCTCCAGGAGTAGGATTTGGACAATACTGCTTTAAAGAGTTCTGTCATTATTTAATCAGCCTAATGTTGTTCCAAATGGCATACAGTCAGTCATTCCTATATGACTTCTGAAGAAAAAGAAGTTGTTTTGAAGAACATCCTGGTCACTCTTTTCCATATAATGAAAGTGAATGACATAGTGCTGTCAAAGGAATTCAGGAATCAAACTGATCCACAGTGGTGAGCATATCACTGGAGGGGAGGAGTTTTATTGAATGATGACTTAAATGACTTAAATCTATTGTACGGCTTCAGAAAATAGCTCACAAGTCTGTCACAAGTCACATATTATGGTCCTTTTTCCATCATTTTGCAACCTGACAGCCTGTGAATTCTCATTCACTTTCATTACATGGAAAAGGCATATTCTTTAAAAAAAATAATCTTTTGTGTTCTACAGAATAAAGAAAGCCTACAGGTTTGGAACAATGTGAGGCAATAAATTGAAATAAAAAGAACTAAACCATCCAATCCTGCTCCTGGAGGGAAGATGTCCTGTAGAGTTTGGTCCAACGTTATCCAACACACTTGCCTGGAAGTTCCTTGTAATCCTGAAGACCTTGATTAGTCAGTTCAGGTATGTTTAAGTAGCATTTGTTCAGGTATGTTTAATTAGGATTTTGAACTCTTCTGGATAGTGGATTAGATATCCCTGCACAAAAAAAAAAAAAAAAGACTTGGCTTGCCACATTTGCATGAAAGTCGAGATTACCATCCTAACCCTGTATTTCTTCAAAACTCTGTTTACCTTTTTGACCTCAGAGAATGCAGAAGAACCAGAGACAAGAAGAAGTAGAGATTTATGTTGCGCCCTTCTCCAGACTAAACATACCACTGACAGAGAAAAAGGAATTAACAAGAGCAATGTTTGATATTCTTCAAGTACCGTGGGATCCAAGGGACACATTTGCAAACGTTGAAAATATGTTCTATAGATTTCTGCTCTCCCGCAAGTGCTTGGCAGTACAGTGTCCAAAGAAATCAGACTCAAAGCAATTCATTGTCATTACAGTTTTTGTTCTCAATGGCTACACAATTTCCAAGGGAGAGACCGTTGCATGAAATTGTCCGATCCTGAACTCGGCTCAGAGTTTACTAACAGTTGTTCTTATTTTGTATATCAACAGTGAGCTTAGGCAAGGCAGTGTATTTTGAGCCATGTTACATAGCACTCTGAGTTCCCTCACCTATGATGTAAGAGTGCACTGTGGTAAAACCTTCCAAGTAGGACATTCCGGCAAGTCCGCAGCAGACCTTTAAAACCATCTGCTGCATTTAAACTGTGGACGAGGTGGAGGGTGGAAGTATTTTAGGGCTCGACAGAGCCAACAGGGGTTAGCATGCCTCTCCCCACACCCTCCTGTGCCCATCTGCTTGTCTGGGCAGGGTGACAGGGTGGCGTAACCGGCTTCGCTGTGGTCAGAGCACACTGATATCTCGACGGACCGCTGGCCGCAGCCCAGGGACAGAACATCACATCCTCATGATTCAGTTTAACAGGGTTGGGGATTGCATGAGGTGACAGGCCACAGAGCTGCATGTTGGCAGGATTGCTGTTTGGGTTGCAACATGCTCCCCCAACCCCTTAACATATAAATACAAGGAGAAAGATGGCAAATATTTGGACATACATGTCGAACATTTTCACCACTGATTATATGTTTTAGCGGTGATGTAGACGTTCGGAGCCTTGGGCTATTATAAGGTGACCAGCTTTTCTGAAATAAAAACTGGGTGCATTTCTAGTCCAGCGGTCAACATATAGTTCAGATTTATGATGTTATTATCTATGAATTAAAAAAAAGGATCATCTGACTTGACTGTTACCGCACAAATAAATTTAGGTTTCCCGGTCAGTATTTAGGTAGCAACTAACCTAAAGTTTGTGGCGGTTTTCCACTTGCAGCTCTTTCTACAATGTTACAACATGGTTGCGTGACTTAGTACTTACATAGTACTAACCTACAGGTCAGAGATATTCTGGAAATTTGGCACAGCAAAATCCAACTGAAGGAATTTGCACCAACTGGTTTGTTTTTCCTTCTCTTTGCTAGATTTAAGAGCCCTTCTGATGCTGAGGGTAGACATACTGGACCATTTAAAACCAAATAGTCATGGGGAGTGAGTCAGAGTGAGTCACAAAGTTGTTTGGTATGGCAGTAGGTGAGCACGGCACCAGTGTAAGAAACTCATCTACTCTATCTTCACTGTACTGTAAATCAACACTCTCATTAAAGGCCTCATCATGTGATGGAAAACAAGATTTTCCTTGAGTTAGAAACAACATAGATATCCTCTAACATTCACAATGCTAGGCGTCCTCCCCAGTTCACCTGTACCATTTCTTGAAAAAAATGTTATTCATATTCATTCTGTAATGCTGTGTGTTGTTGTGAAAGGCACAGCAGTTCTGGCTTTGTTTGGAGCTATTTTTGTAGGTGGCACTGAGCAAAAACAGGTAATACTGGCAATATTGTGTCAAATGTAACACAATATTAACTTACTGATTTTATACAACATTTCAATAAACAGACAAGATCACATTTACAATCGTGAAGATATTCAAGAAAAAAAGTCTTCCACTCTTGCTCACGTAACATTGCTGAACTATAAAATATTATATAAATAAAAGACATTCATCATAATTCCACGCTGTCTGGATTCACTTAAAGATTTTACATACCGGTATTTCTTTGATCACTCTGTGAATATGACCAAAAGTTGCGACAAGAGGTGTTGTTTTACAGAGACACCCAAGCTAAACTTACTGGGTTATACCGGTAAATATTTAAAATATTGTGCTCTCTTTTTCCTCCTCTTCGTCCTCCTTGTCACCTGCTCACGAATTTGCTGGCTTTCTCAGCACAGCAGCTTATAACTGAACGTGTAAACGGTCACTTCAGTGACCTCTGTGTTTACTTCCAATTGACAGTCTTGTTGTCGTTTTTTTGCACATGTGGGTCAGTTTAGGGCTGTAATTCGTTCACACTGGAATCTAATATTGGCCACATTTAAAAATTATAACGTAAATAGCCACTCAAAAAATCATAGCTGAGCAATAAATCAGATTTGGGCACTAACGCTTGTAGTATGAACGTAGTCTAAGATGACATATAGGTCTGGGCTGGAGCAGGTTGCATTAAATGCATCATTTTTTTTTCTTCATAATTAATTGCACCAAATTAAAGCATTAAATTGACAGCCATAATTTTTGTTGAAGAAAAAAAAAACTAATACTTTTATTGTGCAAAGGATGCAATAAATCGATCAAATGTGACAATAAAGGCTTTTACACTGTTACAAAAAAATCCTAATTAAATGCTTCTTTCTAGTCATCAAAAATCCTGAAAAAAATATATTACAGTTTACAGAAGAATATTAAGCAGCACAACTGTTTAAACAAAGATAATAATAATAAATATTTCTTGAGCAGCAAAGAATTAGAACAGCAAAGAATTTTATGATTTCTAAAGGATCATGTGACACTGAAATCTAGAGACAAACATTGACACTCTTTTCAACCTTGTATACAGGCATATGTGTATGTAGGTCAGCACAATATTATGAGAACATAATTGGTGTATAGGTGTGGAGAGCCGAGTCATGATGAAAAGAAAATCGCTTTGTGCACTTTGCCAGCACAAATGATGTTTGTTATTAGGCAGTGCTCCTTCGGAAGAAGATTGAGCTGTCACATCACATTTCCTGTTAGAAAGAAGAGGTTCATCTACTGCTGAGTGACAAATGAGGGAGTCAGACCGATAAGAGCGATGGACGGGACCACCCAGACTGATCACAGGGGCCACCACTCAGCAAGCTACACTTTGCCCCTTTTTGGGTCATTTTTGTGCATGGAAGTGAAAGAGAGAGAGAAATATGCGCCTTCATGCCAGAATCTGTGTGCAAGTATATTGTAGCCGTCACTTTTATGAGCCCGCCGGCTGCTGAGGCCCCAAACCGCAGGCATTACCCTGTCCACTGTTGTGCAACTCCTGCCCTAAAGCGATTATACGTGGTGCCTGTCAGACTGGCCCACTATTATGACACATAGACACAGAGTGACTGGCTCATGCTCACACAAACATACTCTCACACACACAGACTTGCCTTCACACACAGTCTTCAAACGTTGACCCACTTCCGTGCCAAAAAGCGTATCAAGTATTTAATCTTGATTTTGTTTCAAGATTGCTAGAGAATATGGAGATGTTAGCCTTTTAGCTTTATCAGGCATACACTGAGGGATTTCATTTGACATAATTTACATATCTACATTTTCGTCTTCCTGCATTTTTTTTTTTTATATATAAGAACAGACAATTTGTGTAACTGGTTTTACGACAACCTCTGTAGAGCCCTATGATTACAAACAGGGACAGAATCAGAATTTAGTCATAAAATGGAATTCATATTGTGGAATGTCATGAAATTTGGCTAATTTTTGATGGATAAATAAAAAAAGGAGGTCTGTACAATCAATCAAATTGTGATATGGACAAGTGTATGTAAACATACAAAAAGACTGCTGTTTAAATGTGAAGTCTACCCATCAAAATAAAAGTTTGCATGAAGAAATTGTGACAGAAATATATTACTATTGTTCAGTAGAATGTACTTAATAATATAATAATAATACTTTGCCAGTACTTTGACAAAAAGTAAAAAAAAAAAAAAGAAAAAAAAATTCAACAATTGTTAATGTTTTATGCCTTCATTTCATTACCACCAGTTTTGACCAATTTTTGTTTTAAAAAAGTTGTTAAATTGTATAGTTTTTATTATGTCATTTAATTAGACATGCTTTTTATTAATAAAAAAATAATTTAATCATTAAAACAAAAGCAGGAAAAATTGTAACAGAAAAAAAAATGATTTGGGTAAAAATAAAATGGATTTGGGAAAAAAAAAATTCATTGGCACTACCTGTGACTGTAACCTGTTTTCACTGGTTCTTTTGAGCTGTGTGTGGTGGCTGTTTTTGTGATAGTGAATTCCTGGGTTGAGGCTGAGCCATTTGGGCAGATTAAACGTGTGCCCACATGTGTGCTCCGTTTTGTTTCAATGAATCATTCATGTCGTGTTGGCCTGCCGACTCACCGAGGTTGAACACTGCACAGTTAGAGTGAAAAAACAAGTGGCGGGAGTTTTAAGCCTCTTCGCTCTGTTTTGTTTTGTTTCTGCTTGTTCGCTCCATGTTGTGGATGTTTTGGTGACCAATATTTCCATGCGTCAGTCTCTTCCTGTCACAGGCGCTGGGGTTTCTGTGACTCATACAAAACTTGGAGTGAAAATCTGGATCGACCTTTCAGTGGAATGTGTGTTTGTAGTCTGGATGTACATATTGACTGTAGTGTAGATGTACATATTACATAGTGGCTGTAATTTGCACTGAATCAGCACTGAATGCTGAATACAATCCAAATCCAAAAACCAGTTCCAAAATTACAATCCAAAAACAGTTCAAACTGCTTCCTACTAATATGCTAAATATGTATGTACATATATATGAAAAGTCTGTAATTAAAAGAGTAAGAAGTAACACAAAAGTCTGAGACATCTAGTGAAAAAAAAAAACATTTAAAATTAAATATTAAATAACATTACATTGTAATATTGTGAACATTTTAAGAATATTAATCATTTTATTAATTTTGTTTATTATTATACTAATATTCTAGATATTATAACTTATAATATTATAATGGCTATAATAACTTACAATTTATCACCAAAAGTATATTGTAAAATAAAAGAATAATTCATATAAATACTGTAGTACATGTACAATATAATATGTAATATAATACAATAGATTGTAAAATAGTTATATATTATTATATAAAAAAATTTAAGAAAAATATTATACATACTGTGTCCACATTAGTCACATTATGACCATCAGTTTAAGTTCTCCTCTATTTTGAACTCATGACTTTGAATAAATTCAAGGCTATGTGGCAGTGCACTGGTGATGTCATCACTGAAGGAGAGAGTGCTGACTCTGACGCCACATGAGTGGCTTCTTCCTGTTCTCCTGTTTCCTCTAAATCACCTCCCAAGCCTTCCTTTCATCTTTCCCTTTCTTAACCTCTTTCCTCTTCCACATTCCTCGTCTCCCACAAGGAACCGTCGGAATGTTACAGCAGTTGAAGAGGAATCTGCATGATAGGGCTTTTGGCTGATGCCTCATGGAAGCCAAGAGGGATCGAATTCAACGTGCAAGATCTGGCCTCTGATCCACACACGTCTTTACTTGATATAAACCAGAACTGCTTGTGCTGCTTGTGTTACTACAAATCATTGTATTTAGACACTAAACGTTTTTATTCTCATTTATATAACTGCAGTTATCTCCTCATTAATAATTAATAGTTATTTTCCTTGCTGCAATACAATGTTTTTTATTTAAGTCTGTGTTATTTTATTATTATATAGTATTAGTATATAATGATACTACTTGTATTTAATAATATTTTTAATTAGCTTTTATTTTAGATGGTTTTGTTTTCATTTTCATTTTAGTTTGTTTTAGTAATATCTTTAGCTTTATTTTATTTTATTTTATATCAGTTTTAGTAATTTTTGTACTTTTTTGTACTTGTACTTACATTAAAGACAACATTTCTAATGTTCAACTTTCATCTAATATATTTATATTTTATTTCAGCTATTTCAATTACAAAATAATTTTTGATAGTTTCACTTTTAGTTAGTGGTTAGTGGTTGACATATTGACTGATATTTGGGATTTTTTCATTATCCGCATCAGTATTAGTTTTTTCATAAAAACAGTTGGTACCAGTTGGAAAGGAAAGGATGTGTGGCCAAGTATGGTGACCCATTTTTGCTCTAATTTAACCCATCCAAGTGCGCACACACACAGCAGTGAGAAGTGAACACACACACACACAAACACACTGTGAACACACACCCAGAGCAGTGGACAGCCAATGCTGCGGTGCCCGGGGAGCAGTTGAGGGTTCGGTGCCTTGCTCAAGGGTCTCACCTCAGTCGTGGTATTGAGGATAGAGAGAGTGCTGGACATTCACTCCCCCCACCTACAATCCCTGCCGGACCTGAGACTCAAACCCGCAACCTTCGGATTACAAGTCCAACTCTCTATCCATTAGGCCACGACTGCCCCTGTGGCCCCGTTTACTTAAAGCATTTATGTATAATACATTATAAAGGGTTATTAAAAGGGTAAAATGCATTAGAATTATTCATAATGTGCATTGCAATACATTATATCTTGTCCTAAATAATTGTAACCAAATTTAAAATGCATAGTGTAACAATGAATTGATAAGGGTTATAATGTATTAACTGTGGTTATATTACAAGGCATAATTAATGCACTAAAACTATTTTTATAATGCATTATACATAAAGGCTTTGAGTAAAGTATCACCAAATAGTTTTATCAAGAAGGATTTTCATCGTGCATAAGGCCACTGATAAGCCAGTCGCCTGCTACTGGCTAAACGACAGCTCTACCTTCAGGTTTCAGACATCTGGCTTCCTTGCCACTGTTTCCTTCTGGCTTGCTTATTTGGAGTATGGCCGCACTGACTGACAACATCGGATATTAACAAAACTTGAACTGAATTAAGCAGAACTGAATTAGTCTTCCAGCATCGACACTGGAATTGAACTGAATTGAATCAATATGACAAAATGAAATAATATAATAAAATAAAATCTGAATAATAACATTACTGCCTACTGTAGAACTGACTATAAATGATTGATTAACCTTAAACAGTTATTGATCTGAACTGACTTGAGCTAAATAAGGACACTATTGTTTTTTAGAGCTGTTGCATTGCAGAATCTGAGCTGTCGCCATAGCTGAGTTTCAATAATTGATTCTGCTCATTTCCTGGTTATCTCTGTAAAGCTGTACTACGGTTTGTATTGTAATGTTTTCTCGCCGGTGAATGGGGTAATCTGACAGCGTTGCATTCAACCCTCCACCAACAGCATCTCTCATCATGTCGCTGGTTAGCCTCTGGTCTGCCTATGCGTGTTTATGTGTTTTGGAGGAGGCGTGGCTTTGGAGAGTGATTTGCAGGGAGGGTGGGATCTTATGCCTTCAGAGCTAGCTTGCTATTGCAAAACTCTGTGAAATTGCCTACCCTACCTTTAAACAAAAACACACACAAAAAAACTATTATATTATTTGCTGAAAAATGTGGGTGACCAAAGAGTTTCTGGTCCCCGTTCCATAGTATTTTTTTTTCATACTAAGTCAATGGGGACCAGCAACTGTTTGGTTACCCACTTTCTTCAAAATATCTTTTTTATGTTCAACGGACTCTTCGGTGTCAGGGTTCTGTCGTGTGTGTCATGTGTTCCTGCCTCTTGTGTCCATATTTGGTATGTTTCCTGTCCTTGTTTCTAGTGATTTATTAGTTAAGTCTGTCCAGCTGTGTCTGTCTCATTAGCCTGTGTATATTAGTTTAAGCCTGTTCAGTTTCGTGTTGTCTGGTCTACTCGTTACTCCCCGGTGTTCCTGTGTCTGCCTTGCCTTGTCTTGCCCTGATGTCTCAATTAAAGACTATTATTTGAGTTACGTCCTCGTCAGCGCTTCCTGTGTCTCCCTCGTGTGCACCGTGACAGAAGACCAGACCCGAGCCGTAGCTGCGCCCCTTCACACGTTTTGTTTCGTTTTGAGAAGTTTTTATTTTGTTCCTGTTTTTGGTTTTTGTCTGTCACTCGCCACTCGTCCTTCCGCCCTAGCCCGCGTTAGCAGCGCGTGGGAGTGGGACGGGATCGCCGCGAGTCCGCTGGCCGCGGAACTCGGTCCAGCCCGCCGATCGCGGGAGATCACGCCGCCGTCCGCGGCTCACCCAGCCCGCTGTTCGCGGGAGATCACGCCGCCGTCCGCGGCTCACCCAGCCCGCCGTTCGCGGGAGATCACGCCATAGTCCGGCTCACCCAGCCCGCCGTTCGCGGGAGATCACGCCGCCGTCCGCGGCTCTCCCAGCCCGCTGTTCGCGGGAGAGCGCGCCACTTTCCGCGGCTCCCCTATTCACGCCGCCGCCCGCGGCTTCCCTGTGCACGCCGCCGACCCGCCTCTGACTCAATGCCCGCCGGCCAGCCTCTGACTCAATGCCCTTGGCTCGCCTCTGACTCAATGCCCGCTGGATTGCCGCTGACTCAAGACCGCCGGATTGCCGCTGACTCAAGCCCGTCGGTCGCTGCTCCCTCTCCGTGGATCAAGTCCACACTTCATGGCCAGGAGAGCCGTGTTTTTGTTTGTTGTGCCCACAGGAACATTTTAACTTACCTAGTCTTGTCTTGTCCATGGAGACTCGTCTGGGGCTCCTTGTCTTGTGGCCATGGAGGCCAATCCAGCCGCCTGCCTCTCTGTCACGGAAGTGGTAGCGGTTGCTGAGGGAACCGTGTGAGGGCACCTGACTCATTGTCATGCCCATTAAGAAGCCTCTACTCTAGGAGGGCTCCTGTTCCTGTGGGCGGTCCGGTCCTGTCCTGTCCCTGTCGGTCTAGCCCAGGTGGGCGGTCCTGTCCTGTCCTTGTCGGTCGAGCCCAGGAGGGCTGTCCTGTCCTGTCCTGTTCCTGTGTGTTTAGCCCTGGAGGGCTATCAGGTTCGTGTCCTGTTCCTGTCTGTCTGGCCCCGGAGGGCTCCTGATACCCCCTGGATTCCCCAAGGAAATTTTTTTGGGGGGGTAGTAGAGCTCTGGGTGGGATGGGCGGGCCGAGGAACTAGGCCATGGCCACGAAGACCACCTGCCATGGCCTCCTGAGCTCCCTGCACCGACATGGCCTCCTGAGCACCTTGCACCGCCATGGCCTCCTCAGCACCTTGCACCGCCATGGCCTCCTGAGCCCCTTGCTCCGCCATGGCCTCCGGAGTCTCTGCACCGCCATGGCCTCCGTCTGTCTGTTCTGCTCTGGAGGTCCCCGTCCTGTGTTACTGTCCGTGTCTGTCCTGAGGGGCCTCCAGAGCGCCCACCCCCCCTCCCTGGTGGAACTGTTACGGCGTGGGACACGCCTTCCGGGAGGGGGGAGTACTGTCAGGGTTCTGTCGTGTGTGTCATGTGTTCCTGCCTCTTGTCCTTATTTGGTTTGTTTCCTGTCCTTGTTTCATGTGATAATTAGTTAAGTCTGTCCAGCTGTGTGTCTCATTATCTTGTGTATATTAGTTCATGCTCGTTCAGTTTCGTGTTGTCTGGTCTACTCGTTACTCCCCGGTGTTCCTGTGTCTGCCTTGCCTTGTCTTGCCCTGATGTCTCAATTAAAGACTATTATTTGAGTTACGTCCTCGTCAGCGTGTTCCTGTGTCCTCCCTCGTGTGTGCACCGTGACATTCGGACAGCTTCATAAAATATATATATAATTTCTTAATTCATTAGTTTGATTTCAGGGTAAAATATAACTCAGACATTTCTTGAAAGTCTGCGACATTTACTGTAATAGGGCTTTGCACTTCCTAAATTTGCACATGTATAAAAATAACTGTCTGTAATCGAATTAACTTGCATCCTTGAATGCTTTCTTTGCCCTCAATTCCACTTTAGTAAATATTTAAAATTCTTTCACCATAAAGTACTTCATGACATTCGTATATAACTGTCAGTTTGGATGTGACCTGTAAGTTCAGACAGATCCACTCATACACAAGGCATCTGGTACACAAAGCAGATGGACATATTCAATGCAAACTAAGCATTGAGTAATTAGGTAGAGTCTTTTTTCCCCTCTTACACATATAGTGGAATGACAGACTTAAACAACACATTGTTAGTCATTTATTTGCACAACAACACATTCATTCTACCTATTCACAAGTTCACCCTTACATCTAATCTGATAGCAAATAGTAAGCATATTTTGGCATGCTGTCCTGGGGGAGGGCTCCGAGCCCGGAATATGGCCCGAACCCAGAGAACTCCCCTTATCCCTAATATGGGATAAAAATAGATTAGGAGTGAGGAATTGGGGTGGAGGAGGGATGCTGGAAAACTGTCATTGGACAGAGGTAGGTAGGCTGCATATATATATATATATATATATATATATATAAACGTATTGTGCTAGTTAGGATGGTTAGCTAAACGAGTTGCACCGGTGCCAAATTAGTTGATTATCTGATCATGCTCCTCCCGAACCTTGATAATTAAACATCATTTATCATCGGCCGTCTATTGTATAGTGCTGACTTGCTTTATATCTCACCTCTAAAGAGACCTGCATTGTTGGCATTTTTAATTGATTGTACTGAAATAATTAAAGATGATGCAGTGTGAAGCAGCAGCATTAGCCTCATATTTGTTGCATGAGTTGAATATCTAATAGAGCTCACATTTAGAAATGTGCTTCATCTAAAACCCTGCAGGCCAACCACTCACAGTTCAAACTTGCATGACCTCAAATAAAGTTTAAGGATTGTTAACTTGAATTTAAAATGAACACGTGTCAGAGATCATCACTCTTGATACCATTAGCATTTTTTTCTCAGCTTGATCATAGTACGCAATTCCAGCAAGAATGGGCAGTGCTGCCAAAACAACCCAAATTTTCATATTTGACAAATTAGTTGAACAGTTATTAACACACTCACTCTAAACTTTAATTCTTATTAAAACCTTTCAGTCCAACCACTCATGGTTCGAGGTTGCGTGACTGTTAGCATCTACGGCACTCAAATAAGTTCTCTTGTGGCCTGGCTGCAATAACACCCTAGAGGCAGACATCTGTCAGGCTACACTCGTCCACTGTACCATAGCCTAGCTGTAGCTAACACTCAGACCCACCTATGAAACCCCACCTAACCACAAAGACATGAAGTAGTGTGTCGTGACCACACATAGTCTTTATCCAAGCACAGAAACAGACACTTTCTCCTGAGCACACTCTAAAATGTCTCCCTTCATGACCACCACAAACATGGCTTTGTCCATGCACAGTACTATTCTGTACAACCATTGGCTATATACTAATACGATATGTGCAGCCCAGAGGATGCAATTAAACATAATCTGAAGTCACTTAAGTAGCTTTAATGTTTGTTAATTGTGTAATTTGGGTGTAGAACCAATACACATGGCAATGTTAGCGCTGTGATTTTTTTTTTTGTCACTTTATCACTGCATAGAATACTATGAAATAATATGTTGCGTGCCTTCTTCTGTGTAAGATGCCACATCATCTCACAGAAGGATTTTATTTCAAACACTCGACTAACGTTATGAAGTCAGTTTGGAGTAAAAACGTTATTAAATGTTGTCATAAATGCTTCTCATGTTTGGAAAGATAAGACTTTCATTCATTTTCAAAATACATATAAAGATATTTTTATTGTAAACTGAGAGATTTCTGTCCCTCCGTTGGGTCTATTCACCCAAACGAATCTTCAAAAAGTTCATAAAGACATCTTAAAAGTAATCCGTATGGATAGGAACTGATTTTATAGGCTTTAATTCATATATAAACACTGATTGACTCACATACATTGATCAAATATGCTAATTGGAAGCTCAACAACAGCGGGTATTCTATGTAAATACTGCGCACCACACTGCAGAAATAGTAAGTAGAATGGTAGCATTTTCATATATTTATATTATAGCCTATATAGCTGAAGACACTAATAATACGTTGCTTTGGATAAAGCATCAGATAAATCATAAGCCACTTCAAGTCACCTTTATTTACTGGTGTATAGCGCTTTATACAATACAAATTGTTCCAAAGCAGCTTTACAGTGATAAACAAGAAAATAATGATTCAATGATGCAAACAAAATTAAAAGTCGCTGTAAAGCAGCTCTAAAATTACAAAAGTAAACAGTCATTATTCAGTTGAAATCAGTTTGGTGTTGCTTTATCACTGAATATTAAGTATCCCCAACTAAGCAAGTCAAAAGGCAGTGGCAAGGAACCCAAACTGCATCGGTGACAGAAATGGAGAAGAAAACCTTGGGAGAAACCAATCTTAGTCAGGGGGCCAGTTCTCCTCTAGCCAGACAAACGATGATGGTGTGGTTTAATTTCAGGCTGCATCAAAAGTCAGAATTGTTGATTGATATCATTCTGAATATTCCTGCTATGCTATTCCTATGCAAGTAGATTGGGGTACAGCATATGGAGGAAGTTGAAGCTGGCCATAGAGGTCTGTGCAGAAGATGTTCTCGCGGTCTTTGCTAAGTAATTGTAGAGCATGAAGCACAGTGACTTGTTGTAGACCCTTACGCAAAGAAAATATATTTCGTAATATATGAATGATCATTATATTAACTGACATAACAGTATATTAGAATATATTAGAAATTATACAGAATAATATATTGTGTAAATATATTACAATATATTGAATAATGCATAAGGAATTGCCGCTTTAATATATTCAAAAATATGTGACAATATATTTACTTATATATCACAATATATGTAGTTTTATATTCAGTAATACGTTATAGATAAGATATGGTACTGCATGTGTAAAAAATATAGTGTACATATATTTACTCATGCACTATATACACACATACGTATATGGAAATATATATTTCTTATATTTAAGAATCATTAATGATATACAGGTTTCATATTTTAAAATATAGCTAGTTTACAGTAGCCTAAGCACACCTGCTCATACTAAGCACTTAGTGAACAAACTATCACTGTGCTGAAAAGTGCGCAGCCATTACTTTTTAAATGAAGTAACATATAATTTAATGGTGTTTGGCCAATCGTCATCCTAACCACTCTCTAATCTTCTGAACACAATGGTAACCCCACAAACTTACACATACCAGAAACCATTTTACATTTCAAAATAATACAACATTAAACACAGATCTCATCACAGGTCCCCCCCTATATTAATACTGAGCAAAAACACATGAAATAATTTAAATTTTTTTACTCTCCTTTAACAGTCAGAAGCAAAGCATGCTGGGAACTAGAATTAACTCATTACGTGAATGTGTGTGTGTATATGTGTGTACATACTGTACATTCACATTTATATGGGAACATCTATGTACAGTATAAACTCACATAAAGGATCAAACATTATGAATATTAGATTCATCTTTGTCTTCATTTCTAAATATATTTGAATGTATCAATATATAGCCATATATTGTCAGTACATATATTGCTGTGTATTGAAAAATATAAGCACTAGTTTCCAATATATGGAAATCTATTATGTAATATATCGCATTATATTTTGCAGTATATTCCCATATATTTTTGTTTTGTAAGGGGATTTAGGGTCATTTCCCCCTTTATATTTTTATTCTCAGTCTTTCCATGTTAAAATAAGCAACAAAACTAATCTCAGAAAATACAAGTGCAAGTTGGTGCAGGGCTTTCACTGCAGAATTGCTACAGCAAACCGCCACTAAAAGGTCACGTTGATGCACTTCCTGCCAATGAGGAAGCATCCACAACCTGCAAAATGTGTGAGAAAATAAGCGTGAGAGGTGCTATATCTATTTCCTTCTGAGGCCGCCCACCCTGGCTCTGGCAGCTCTCTTGGTTTGATTCATCACCTGCTTTTGCTGACGTCAACCTGATTCACCGGGTAGCTTAGCTTGCTTGACACCCTGTGGCCAAAGCGCGCTTTTCCACCAGTTAACTGCAAACTAGTGCTGTCAAATGATTAATCGTGATTAATCGCATCCAAAGTAAAAGTTTTTGTTTACATAATATATGTGTGTGTACTGTGTATATTTATTTTGTATATATAGATACACTCGCATACTGCTTATATTTTGGAAATATTTACATGCATATACATTTATATATTTATATTTTATATTATATTTAAATATATTTAGTATATAAACATAACATATTTTTCTTAAATATATACATATATGTGTTTGTATTTACATATACATAATAAATATACACAGTACACACACACATATTATGTAAACCAAAAATTTTAGTTAAGAATGCGATTAATCGCGATTAATCGTTTGACAGCACTACTGCAAACATAAATAAATATATAGAATTTCTTCCTTACATTAAGAGGTGTTGTTTGTGTGCTCCTAAGAAAGGTCACTTAGATTAGCGATTTAATCTTCTCCACTGATGTTAAGGAGAGTCCTTTGAGACCAAAACAGGACCTGTATTTATAACATTAGCATGTTTTCTGACGGAACAGCTGTACAAATGCTCAAAGGAAATGACTTTCAGAATGAGGCTCTTAAAATATGGTGTGTACTACAGTCATGGAAGTTCATTGTTAGCAAAGCTGTTTTTATCTCAGTGTATGGCTCTTAGTAATCATTGTCGTTTGTTAGAGTTACCCTGTGCTTTTTTCCTCCCTTTCTCCTGTCTTTTCTGATATCGGACGGGTATGTTTTGATAAGGAAGCATTCGTTCTTGAACCCGTCCTCTTCGGGGCAACGTGTGCTACTTGCCCTTGTGAGGTGAACTGTGGCTCCGGTGTTTTTGCCTGGAACTGTGATATTAGCTGGATGCGTATCAGTGCTAGCCAGTACATCCTGCTCTAATACAATGGAGAGGAAGTCAACTAACAGTGTTACACTCGACGACTTTGCTTTGCTCTTTGAAACCCTGTTAACCTTCATCATTTTGTATGCCACGACAGGGCCATTGAGGGCATAATTTACACCCGTTTGACACTCACGTGTATACAGTGTGGAGATATGCTACTTTTATAGCTTATCTAGGGATTGGCTTGGATGGTCAACTAGTTGGCTTCTTCCAACAACTAACTATTTGTAGCTGATTAGTTGATTAGCTTCAACCCTTGTTAGTACTTGTTAGAAAATGCATTACAGTTTAAATTTATATTAAATGCATTTATCTGAACTTTAGAGTGATTTTTTAACCCGCTTAAGTGGGACTTGAGTACATCTTTACAATTAGCAGGTATGCAAAACTAAAATATAATTTATAGTTATTTCTTTTGAAAGTTGTGTGTTGTGTGTTTAAGTATATTAAAATATATAATAAAAATATAATCAAGTACTGTATATGTGCTTTGGTATGTTAGTCAACACATCAAAATAAGTGTTCTTTTTTAAAGCGTGACAAAAGATTATTAAAACATTATGATTTACAATGTACTTTCAAGTAAAACTTTTAATGTGAAATTATTACAAAATTAACTTTTTAAAAGCGTACTTAAGTGTGTTAAGAAACAGCTATGAAAGTGTATGTACACTTAAGCGGACTTTTATTTTATTTTATTGTGTTACCTGCAAGTACAGTTTTTCAAAAATATATTTCTAAGATTTAAAGTGCACTACAAATGGACATTCAATACACTGAAGTGCCCTTCTTTTTCACAAGGAATGTTTTTAGTAGTGGTGGTTTAAAATGGATTCATTAAAAGACAACCTCTCAGAAGGTTGTTAGCGTGCTGTGCTAACAGTCTAAAAATAACTAATCATCTGTGGTTAGCGGAGTTGAATAGTTGTTTATCGACTAGTCTATTTTGAAAATATATGGTTTTAATCATCCTTAGAACCAATCTTTCCTTGTTCCAACCCTGATAAAAATTCTGATATATTTAGGATTCTGCCTGCCATGGGTATTTTGTCTTTGCAGGCTAATGGGTTAAACTGTAAAACCTGGAGCATTAAGAAGATTTATGCAAAAACAAATTAGTTACTAGTTTGCATAACACTAAAGGACTGCCTTAGGAAACCACTGTGGTGTGTCCTAGTGGGAATTTGCTCTCAAATACTGAAGAAGTGCCCTTTGGCAAGCACATAAAGTGCTTGGCTAATGCTCAGCTAAGCTAGCTGACTGGTATTGTCTGGGTTGTGTGTACCCAGAATCTTTTTGCAGATGTTAGGAAAGGAAATTGCCAGTAACCCTTCAGTCATGACAGACCGCTCTGTCTTTTCACACAACGCATCAAAACTCTCTGCCTCAAACACCACTCGTGCGAGAGCACATTTTCAAGCTAAATGCTACACTCAGGGAAGACAGACAGTTCAGCTGTCACACAGTTCAAAGTTATCGTTAATTTACTTACTCTGTATGTTAATTTTGCATCAGAATGTTGGTAATTTAGTAGAAAGAGGGGTATTTCATGGATACCAGCAACTAGGTTTCTTCCAGGAAAAACAAAGCACAGCAGCGAGAAGCCCCCTCACATAAGAGAAAATTGGATTGAGGAGTTGCAGACTGGGAGCTCTGTCTACTAGGCTTCTCCTTGCCCAAAATTCAATTAGTAGAAGCTGACATCATCGCGTGACACAGGTTTTCTTTTGTGATGGCCAGCCATGGCAGCACGAGTGTGTGATCAGCTGGCTCATGAGCCGATAGTGTGTTAGAGTGGCGTGTTTCTAGATGACACTGAAAGAAAAAGGGAAGAAAGGACAAAAGAGTAGACTCAGAAAAGAAAAAAAACAGTCATGTCTAAATGGTAACTGTAAAAAAATGCATTCAAGGATCAAAAGTGCATTGAAATTATTGCAGTATTGTCAGCAAAATAATAATAATAATAATTATTATTTTTATTATTAAATACTTGTTATAGTAATATATTATAATAGTTATATAATAATAATAAAATATTGCTTATTTTGAATAATATTAATAATGTTATTGATTATGATGATGATGATGGTGATTATTGTAAAGTCATATTAACTGGAGGAAAACAGATTTTCCTTCTTTTTATGTCCTTAGCTAATCACATGCCTGAAATTTGGATTCTTTAATATAGTTTAATAGTCAATAAGAACGTTACACCCAACTGCCCAAACCACAAAATCATGCTGGTTCATTTTTACATCACTTTCTTCAGAGGTCCACCTTCTGTTCAGGGATTTCCTCTTGAACTGTCAC
>JAFVLL020008329.1:0-24146 GCA_021397915.2 Tor tambroides
ATTTCAGGACCTAAAAATGCAAGCCCTGGAAATACAAGGCATTAAAATGCAAGCACTGTTAATTGCAATGCATCTTTTTTCGATTTGTGGAATTCAGCATACTTTTTCAAAAACTATTGTCATTATTCTGCTTCCATAATGTTAAAACATTTTTTTTTTCTGCTGAATCTGACTTTTTTTTCAGTAACAAATGTGTTATTAGAAGTTTATCTGAGAGGCATGAAGTAACTGAAAATCTGGAATTCAAAATTGTTTAAACCTGGAAACAAAAAGTTGATTTTTTTAAAATGAAAAACAAAGCAAGGTCATGATGTTAAGTAAGAAATACTTCAGATTCTCTAGTGACTCTTTGTATCATTCTGGACTCTTTGTATCATTCAGAAATCATGATAAATTACATGATTGCTCATCTGGTTTGACACAAACCTGTGAAGTTCATGCAGCTCAAGTGCTGCTGTCATTAAAGCAAAATGGTTATGTTACATTAAATATGAAGACATTCTGAAATGTCTTAATTTTTTTTTTTTTTTAGTGTTGGATACTACTGTATGTGGAATATTCCACACATTAACCACTAAAATAAAAATATTAAATTAAAAACATTTTACAACATTCAAGGAAGAACAGCATGCCTGCCATTGTTAAATAGTAAAATAATAAATAATAATAAAAAATACATAAAAATAATGCAAAATACACTCTAAGAAATATTCATTAGTAAACTCTCAATTAAAAAAATAAATAAATAAATAAAAAAGAAGTAGTAGTTCATTTTAGATGTTGATCTTACCTTAGATTTAGCTGAGTCACTGTTGGTGGAATCTGTACTGGTGAGGAAAAGTAACAGATTAAAGTCAGAATTATTGTCAGACAATTTATCAGGGAATTTAAAGCAAGTTAAATAGGAAGTGCAATCTGTGTTATATGTCTTTAAAGATGAAGTGTATATTTCTGCACTACTAGTGTAATGGAATTTACAATAGAAATATAAAATGTCTATTTATGAACAGGTTTCCCCCATGATCGAATAGGATAAACAGATAGTCCCCAAACTTTTGATTGAGCCAATGTTGCTTTCATACTACAACCAACAAAGCAAAGTAGTGACACAGATTCATATGCAACCCACATATATTTGTCTTTGCATATTAAACTAGGAGAGGAGAAAATATTTTAACATTGAAAATTATACACCTTTAAGAGCTAAAAACGTTGTTTGTTTTCTAGTGGTCAAATAACAGGTATGAAATAACAGAATTGAAGATCAGAATATAAAAATACTTTGTCATAAACTGCTACATGGTAAAACAACATGAGAAAAATACAATGCAAAAAACTTTTGTGTAACCCCGTGGTTCTCTCTGATAATATATGAGGTATCTCACTATGAGAATCACCTTGGGCATGACCATTCCTGGAAGCACCAATAACACCATCTCTGTCAGTTGACAGACCAATCATGACAGCGATGTGAGAGTCCTTCATCCCTAATATCACTTAAACCAGGAATGGCTCTGTAGCATACATTCTTTTAAATCATAGAAAATTGTAAGGTGAACACACATATGTCCTAGACCAGCGGTTCTCAATACCTGCTGTCCTAGACTGAAAGGCCCCTTAACAATGCCAACACAATGTAGCCATACCTCTGGTAGAATGAGCCCTCAGCCCTTTTGGAGGACTAAGACCCATGCCATTACACGTTTTAAATCGCACCAAAAAAATTGACACAGTTATACTGCATGCTGGCGTGAATAATATTCCACTCAGACAATCAGAAATTTTAAAAAAGGACTTCAGTGAACTAGTGGAAGTTGTGCGCAATGTATCACCTGCAACAAGGATTTTAATCTCAGGACCACTACCAACGTATAGAAGAGGAAATGAATACTTCAGCAGACTCTTTGAGTTCAACAGCTGGCTAGACTCGTTTTGCAAGAAGAAAAATTTGACTTTTATTAATAACTGGGATCTCTTCTGGGAGAGAGCGCGATTTTATCGTTCTGATGGTATACATCCAAGTAGGACTGGAGTACACTTCTTGTCGAGACATATTGAAACTGTATTGTATAATCTGTGACAAGTTTGTAGCATCCCTGTAAGTAATAATATGTCCAATCTTCTGAAATTAGAACAGGGATGCAAACAGATTAGTAACAAACAGATTAATAACATTGAGGTTGTTGTCTCCTCTAGGAACAATAACAGTAGACGAAACAATCATCGGAGAAAATCTAATTTGGTATCGATAGAGAGAAATGATTTAAATATCACTCCACCTTGTTTGCAGAATGAAGGACAATTAAAAATGGCACTTTTTAACGTAAGATCAATTGCTGGGAAAACATTTTTCGTCCATGATATTTTATCTGAGAAAAACTTACATTTTATGTTTTTAACGGAAACCTGGCTTGATCAAAATGGGGCTATATCTCTTATTGAAGCATGCCCACCACCTTATACATTCTTGCAAAAGGTTCGCTGTGGCAAGAAGGGTGGTGGGATAGCCGCTATATTTATGCAGACATTGGCTTGTAAAGAGATTGTTTTTGATGATTTTACTACTTTTGAATATTTGGCAATGAAAATAAGCAAAGTAAATGTTTAGTTGTGATAGTATATCGACCTCCTAAGCAAAATCCTGGTTTTATTTCTGAATTCTTTGAACTTTTAACTTTGTGTGTTACTAGCTACGATAAAATATTAATTGTGGGTGATTTTAATATTCATGTTGATAACAAAAGTGATCGTAAAGCAGTGGAGTTTGTAGAGGTATTGCATTCCTTTAGTTTCACGCAACACGTTAATGAACCTACACATAATAAAGAGCATACGCTTGACCTTATAATTTCATATGGTGTTAATGTTAACGTAAATGAAATAACTGATTTAGCAATTTCTGATCATTTTTGTTTATTTTTTGATTGTAAAATTAACATTCCATTCCATCCCAAAGAAAAAATAATTAGAAAGCGTTTTTTTAATGCATCGACATCGGAGTCTTTTATTACTGAGATTCGACAAGCGCCTCTGTCTTTGAGGGATTTGCCTAATGTACATGATAAAGTTGATAGTTTTAATGCCTTATTAAAATCAACTCTCGATATAGTAGCTCCAGAAAAGATTAAAAAAAGGTCGGTGTTGAAGAATATGCCATGGAAAAATGATCGCATTTGTCAGCTTAAAAGGAAATGCCGAAAATCAGAACGTCTGTGGAGAAAAACTAAATTAATTGTTCATCACGAGATTTTGCTTTCTAATATTTCCGAATACACAAAAACTGTACGTTCTGAAAGACAAATTTTTTATTCAAAAATTATTAACGAAAATAGCAATAATCCTAGAAAACTTTTCTCTACCATAGATTGTCTTTTAAATAATAAGCCTGCTAATTGTCTTGATCAGCCCTCCCTAATTATGTGTGAAGATTTTGCTATATTTTTTAACAACAAGATAACACAGATTAGAACTGATATCGCTCATACTGATCAATCTTTTGTGGATGAATTGGGAAGTTACCCATACCACAAAATGGAAATGTTCAGGACAGTAAATAAAGAGAATCTTTTACAAATTATCTCTCAGTTAAATTCCTCTTCTAGCTGTCTCGACTCTATACCAACAGTATTTTTTAAAAAGATTTCGCACAGTTTGATTGACTATGTCTTTGACATAGTAAATAATTCACTGGAGACGGGCATTTTTCCTAATGCTTTTAAAAAAGCGGTTGTGAAACCACTTTTAAAGAAACCTAACATGGATTATTCTCTCCTTAATAACTACAGGCCAATTTCGAATATTTCATTTTTAAGTAAGATTTTAGAAAAAGTTGTACTGCAACAGCTTAATCAATTTTTAGATGAATATAGTATTCGAGAGAAATATCAGTCAGGTTTCAGACAAGGTCATAACACGGAAACAGCATTATTAAAAGTAGTAAATGATCTGAGATTAAATACAGACAAAGGTAAAGCATCGGTTTTAATTCTTCTGGATCTAAGTGCAGCATTTGACACGGTTGATCATTGTATTTTAATAAACAGACTGGAAAAATGTATAGGTCTTTCAGGTAATGTTTTGAATTGGTTCAAAACATATATTACAGCAAGGACATTTTCAGTGAATATAGGTGATTGTACATCAAAGAATCATGACATTCTATATGGTGTTCCACAAGGCTCCATCCTCGGGCCAGTTTTGTTTTCATTATATATGCTTCCTTTGGGTAGCATAATTCAGAAATACGAAATGAATTACCATCTTTATGCTGATGACATACAATTATATATTTCAGTTGAACCCAGAGACACTGTTGTAATAGAAAGATTGTCTAACTGTCTGTCCAGCATTGTAAAATGGATGAATGCAAATTTTTTAAAATTGAACAAAGATAAAACCGAAATTCTTATTGTGGGTAAAAAACCTGAGCGGGAGAGGATTGAAGCAGAATTGGGTTCCTTAGCTTTACAATCCAAGAAAGAGGTAAAGAACCTGGGTGTCACTTTGGACTGTGATCTGAGTTTTAAGTCTCATATTAATCAAGTTACAAAAATATGTTTCTATCATTTGAGAAATATTGCCAAGATTCGTCCTTTTTTATCTTTTAACGATGCTAAGAAACTAATTCATGTATTTATCTTCTCTCGACTTGATTACTGTAATGCTGTGTATACTGGTCTACCTAAGGGTTCTATGGTTAAGCTGCAATTGATACAAAATGCAGCAGCCAGAGTATTAATGAAATTGAAGAAACGAGAACATTACACCGGTTTTAATGGAATTACATTGGTTACCTGTGCATCAAAAGATTGACTATAAGATTCTTACATTAGTGTATAAAGCATTGCATAACTTCACACCTTCTAACATTTCTGATTGTTTGTCAAGATATATTCCTAACCGAACGTTACGATCCTCTAGTGCTGGACTTTGAGCATATTACACAGTAAATTTCAAGCGATCTGGCGGTACCTCTTTTAGTCACTATGCTCCAAAAATTTGGAACTGCCTTCCAAATGAATTGAGAGTCAACAAGTATTCATATTTTTAAACAGCGTGTTAAGACATACCTTTTTACAGTTGCTTATGATCATAATAGTGTGTGAAGTGTGCGTATTATATTTTTGTATATTATATCTACTTATTTGTTTATGCTTTGCTTTTTTATGGTGATGTTGTCTTTTAATATTTGTTTTATGCTTGTGAAGCACTTTGAGTTGCATTTTATGTATGAAAAGTGCTATACAAATAAATTACTTACTTACTTACAATAGCTTCAACTACCCTATACAACTATACAGATATTATACATGAACTACATGTCAGGATCCTGCCCTGACAGTCTTGTCTGTCGTGTCTTTGTTTAATGTATCTTTGTTCATTTTGTGCCTGAGCACATGGCTGTGTCTTTGTTTGTGTTGGCCATGTGCTCCCTTTGTCCTGCCCCCTCATTTCCAGTTACCACGCCCCCTTGTTTAGTCCTCGTTTACTTGAGCGTGTTCACCTGATCCTTATGTGCTCTGCTCCCTTTATATTGTGCTATCTTTTCCTCTCGTGTTTGCTGGTTCGTTTTGTGCTTATCTAGTTAGTCTGGTCCTGTAGTTATCTTCGTGATAGTTTCGAGCTAGTCAAGATAAAGTTCTTGTTGTATTTTTCCCCAGCCCTATGTTTGGCTTCTCTAGGGTTTTTGTTTCTCTCTAGTTTAGCAATTCTCATTCTTCCCTCTTTAGTTCTCTGCAAGGTTGCAGTCTCGTTTGTTTTTGTTTTGTTTTTGCTTTTGTCTTTTGTTTTCCTTTGGCCTAGTCAATTTGTCTTTTAGTATTTATTTTGTTTTCTCTCAGTAGCTAGTTTAGGTCATCTTAAGAACTCCTATTTCTTTATTTTGTTCCTTTTTTCTTTCTACTGATTTTAATTATTGGATTTTTTTTTCCCCTCGTCTTTGTTTTGCCAGTGTTTGTTGCTCTTGTTTTCATCTCCCTTGTTGTCTTGTCTTGCTGTGTGTGTGTTTGTGTTTGTGAAGTGTTGGTTGCTGCCCTGCTCTGTGTCCCTCCTGGTTGCTGACTCTCCTGACCTGGACGCCTCTGGTGCTTCTGTGATTGCTTCAAGTGTCACGCCTCTGCTCCCTTGAGCTCCTGCCCTGTTGCTGTTAAGTCTGGATCTGTCTCAACTCGGACCAACCTGTTTTCCAGTTGTGTGCTCTCGACCAAGCTGCCCTATTGTTTGGACTGTGTCCCCACCTCACCTTCCTTGTGCTGTGACTTTGTTTCAATAAATATCACCCCCCCTGCTCATTCTGCATCTGGGTCTTCCCTTGCCAAACCCTGACACTACATTTCTCGGTTAGATAAAGCAAACCAGTGTAGCGCCAGTAAAGTTTTGATGGATTACTATTGTAATCAAGGTAAAGTATGAGAGAGTCTGTTATTATTATTGATTTGCAAACAAATCAATAAATCAAATCAATGTGTGTTACTGATGGTTAGTGATTCATGAAGGATTCCTTAATTTTTTAACAAATCTTTAATATAACTCTAGAACAAGAAGTTATCTTAGAGAGAGATTTGTTCATTTTGTGTTGACCACACGTGCAGCATCATATAGGTTTTGAACAGGATACAGGCTAACACTTTATAATAACGTTCAGTTGTAAGTCATTTATAAGTGATGAACTAATCATTTACAAAACATTCATAAGCGATTAATAACTGATATGCTAACAATGTGTATGTTTTGTTAATTCATTTACAAGTAATTAGTTAATTATGAACTAATCATTTACAAAATATGACTATGCATTCATAAATGATTAATAAGTGATATGTTAATATTTTATATATGTTTTGTAGATTAAGTTATAAATCATTTACAAGTGATTAGATGATGATGAACTAGTCATTTACAAAACATGACTACACGTTCACAAATGATTAAGTAATGTGCTAACGATTTACAAATCTATCGTAAGTTATTTAAAAAAAAATAGCATGAAATAATCAAACAGATCCTTAGTAAATGGTTAATAGTTACTAGTTAAGTAAATATATTATTAATCACTTACAAATCATTGAAATGTCAACATTGTATTATTATCTCAATAAACATTTGTTAATCACAAACAAATGATGATTAAATCAATAGTAAATGATCAGTATAGAATTCATGTATGTTTCGTTAAAGTTGTAAGCTGGTCTGTTAAAAAGCACAAAAATGCAATTATGCTAAAACTATAGTAATAAATAAACATAGTAATAAAGCTAAAGTAATAAATTATTTGCCGTCAAGTGAATAAACGTGTAAATGACTTACAGTCAGGGGATTCCAGTGGGTTGTGTTAAACTCTTTCTCTCATCAGCACAGACTTGTGTTCTGTGTGGAGTGTGTGGGATCTAGTGATAATGTGAACCGGTTTTACCCTCCACTCAAGTGCACAGTTAAAATACTCCATGTGTGTCAGAGAAGACATCTGTCTACACCCTCACCAGTCAGCCTTTACATTGCAGTACACACTACAAAGTATTCAAAACCTGTTAAAGATGATGTGTAAATGCATTTTATACCGATGATTTACTAATGGTTTGATTATCATTTGTTCATGATTAACAAATGTTTATTGAGATGTTCAGTGTTCAATATTGACATTTCAATGATTTATAAGTGATTAATAATATATTAACTATTAACTTAACCATTTACTAAGGATATGTTTGATTATTTCATGATATGCTATTTTTTAAAGATAACTTAAGACAGATTTGTAAATCGTTAGCATATTAATAATCATTTGTGAATGTATAGTCATATTTTGTAAATTATTAGTTCATCATTATCTAATCACTTGTAAATGATTTATAACTTAATCTACAAAACATAGATAAAAATATTAACATATCACTTATTAAACATTTATGAACACAGTTTTGTCATTAACTAATCCCTTATAAATGACTTACAACTGAACGTTATTATAATGTGTTACCGGATACAGAAATGATTGGTTTACCTCCCGAGTTAACATATCTGAGTCATTCACTAATTACGTGACAGCCCCATAGGCTAATGGCCTGTTCACACCAAGAACGATAACGACAACTATAACAACTAGATAAAAAAGTTTGTCAAGGTTGGCTTGAGAAAGCCTAGCCTGAGAGTTTAAAGCAGTTGTAAAAGCCTGAAGTTTGAAAATTTAGGTAGATTAGATAGATGTTAATAACATGTTTCTAGCATGATTATCATATTTTTAGCATGATTAGCCTATTACTAGCATATTGCTGGCATGATTAGCATGTTACTAGCATGTTGCTAGCATTATTAACAAGTCACTAGCCTGTTTCTACCATAATTAACATGTTGCTAGCATGATTAGCAAGTAACTACCATGTTGCTAGCATGATTAGCAAGTGACTAGCATGTTGCTAGCATGATTAGCAAGTTACTAGCATGTCTTTAGCATGTTTCTAGCATGATTAGTATGTAACTAGCATGTTGCTAGCATTAGCAGGTGACTAGAATGTTGCTAGCATATTACTAGCATGATTAGCATGTTACTAGCATGTTGCTAACATGTTTCTAGCATGATTAACATATCGTTAAGATAAATAGATAGATTAGAAATATTAGAGAGTGGAAGCTTGAGTGAGTTTAAATTTATTAGAAATAGTACATAGAAGGGAAGTTTGATTGAGTCAAGGGATTCTGGGAGTTTAAATTTGAATTTTGACAGTTGGAATTTTGAATAGTCTTGGCTCATTTGAACATTCCGTCAATGTAAGTCTATGGGATTTTTATGATTTTTAATCATTTTTATGAAAACCATAAGTCTGATCAGTCTGAAAAGATATAGCACACTAAGTCAGATCAGTCTGAAGAGCTGGGCTGAGTTTGGTGGTTCTAGCTTGAAAGCTCTAGGAGGAGTAGCGTTTTAGAAATTTAGTCTAAGAAGAATAATAATAAAAAGCTTAAGTAGCAGATCAGTAGGTTGGCTTTCTCAACCAACCTAATAAATATTTTTGTCCATACCAGGCAACAATAAGTGTCTGTTTATTCTAGGCTTGCACACTGAAGCTTCAAAGTAATAAAAGTAAACACGCTCAACATGCTCTTCCATTCCAATCAAAGCATTACACAGGTTTTTCCTCACTCAGTGACACATTTACTGAAAAACCTGTTGAAAGGCACCATAATCCAGTGTTTACTGGGAGCTCCTGACATCTTGGCAAATTTAAAAGTGCTGGCTAATGCTAAACCTAAATATTCTAAGATAGGAACTTGGAAGTATAATGTCAGACAGTGTAATATGCCCTGGCCCCCTCCCTGCTTAATGTGGTAATGAGATGCATAGCAGACTGTCATCACTCAATGGCTGGATGTCTAAGTGGTGTCCACAGAATAACATAGATTTTACAGACAATTGGACAAGTTTTTGGGACAGACCTGACCTGTTAAAAAAGATGGTCTTCATCCCTCCTGGGGTGGTGCAACTCTTATCTCTAGAAATATAGCATATAGTCTTAGTCTTAATACTTGACTAACTAGGGCCTAGGTCAGAAAGCCAATAGGTCAGCTAGCCAACTAATGTCACAGAAGTCAGATAAATCTCAGCACAACTCTTTCACCTAAATATCATACTATAGAGATTGTGTCTGTTCCCTGAACTAGTAAATACAAAAACAAAAAAACCCCTCCCAAACCCATTTAAGGGTAATAATTTAATTGATGTTCAACAAATAAAACAACAACAACAGAACTCGATGAATATTTGATCCCTTCCCACAAAAGCACTTTTTGTAAACAATATGATCACAGATCATAACCTAGAGGTGTTTTGACAGAAATCTGGCTAAAACTAGATGATTACATTACTTTAAACGAGTCTACATTTGACAGTTGTACTGGTAATTTGTTAATTTTGTATTTGAGTTAATACTGGCTGCAGATAAAGTCTGCTGAGAGGTTTACGATGTAGCTCTGTGTAGTTCCGCTTTTCTGTTGAATCTCTATCTTACTATCACTCTCTGTTGTTTAAAGTGATAAAATATAACTTCATTCCCATCATATTTCTGATATTGACTATCAAAGTAATCTGACTAATTTGATCGTTCGCTTTTTATCTAAATCCACTAGTGCAGTGCGCATACAGGGCTTGTCATTCGCGTTTCCATTTGCGTTTCTTTTCGCGCCTATTACCGTTTTCTTTTTTCTTGCTTCGTTTAATTTCTCTCTCGTGCTGTTTTTCACAAGTTCATCAAACAACAGTGGTAAGTCGGAATCATCCATCAGTCACGGTGAGTAATGGCTTCTTCTCCTGCTATTGTTGTTTGCACCGCTTGCCACATGTATAGTTTATCTCTCTCTGTCGGCGATGAGGGATTCACATGTGATAAATGCAGGGAAATAGTTAGGCTGACAGAGAAGATTTTAGAACTAGAGACACGCATCCAAACTTTAATTGAGGATAGTAAGAATGTGAGGGCTGTAGATACGGCTTTGGATGCGACTAGCTCAGGGAGGCCTGTATATTGTTCGGTTCCGGTTACAGAGCCTGTGCAGCAGGGCAACTGGGTGACTGTGAGGTGGCATAGTCACGGGTCAAAACACCACTCTTCTGTTCCGATCAAAACATCAAACAGGTTCTCCCCACTCAGTGACGCACCCTTGAGAAACCTGATGAAAGTGCTCTAGTTATTGGCGATTCTATTGTACGGAACGTGAAGAGATACCAGCCACCATAGTCCAATGTTTACCAGGAGCCAGAGTGCCTGACATCCTGGCAAATTTAAAAGTGCTGGCTAAGGCTAAAAGTAAATTCAGTAAGACTGTTATTCACGTCAGCACTAATGATGTTCGACTTCGACAGAACCAGCATATGCTGGTTAGGTATGTTTTGAAGCTGGGATGCTGGTTTATGCTGGTCCTTTGCTGGTCCAGTACATGACCAGCAAAGGACCAGCATAAACCAGCAAAAGACCAGCATAAACCGGCATCTCAGCTTCAAAACATACCTAACCAGCATATGCTGTTCTTTTCAGCAGGGAGATCACTAAAAATAATGTTAAAGAGGTGTGAACTTGCAAATATGGTGTTAGACACTGTAATATGCTCTGGTCCCCTCCCTGCTTACCGTGGTGACGAGATACATAGCAGACTGTTGCCACTCAATGGCTGGATGTCTAAGTGGTGCCAGCAGAATAACATAGACAATTGGACGAGTTTTTGGGGCAGACCTGACCTGTTGAAAAGAGATGGTCTTCATCCCTCCAGGAGTGGTGCCGCTCTTCTTTCTAGAAATATGGCACATAGTCTTAGGGTTTGTTCTTGACTAACTGGGGACCAGGTCAGGAAGCAGACAGACTGGCTAAATCGACTGTCTGCTAGCCACATCACGTCATAGAAGTCAGTTAATTCTCAGCACATAGAGACTCTTTCACCTAGATATCGCACTATAGAAACTGTGTCTGTTCCCCGAATTAGAAAATACAAAAAACTTCCAAACCAATTTAAGAGTAACAATTTAATTGATGTTCAACAAATGAAAAACAGATATAATACAGAAACAAATGATGAAGCTTGGCTTACTGAATACCAGGTCCCTTTCTACGAAAGCACTTTTTGTAAATGATATGATCACTGATCATAACCTAGGTGTGCTCTGTTTGACAGAAACCTTGCTAAAACCAGATGAATACATTATTTTAAACGAGTCTACCCCCCAAGATTACTGTTATAAACATGAGCCATGTCCAAAAGGTAAAGGGGGAGGTGTTGCTACAATTTATAGCAATATTCTCAGTATTTCTCAGAGGGCAGGCTTTAAGTATAACTCGTTTGAAGTAATGGTGCTTCATATAACATTATCTAGAGAAACAAGTTTTAATGATAAATCCCCCATGATGGTAGTACTGGCTACTTTATACAGGCCACCAGGGCACCATATAGATTTTATTAAAGAATTTGCGGATTTTCCATCAGAGTTAGTGCTGGCTGCAGATAAAGTCTTAATTGTTGGTGATTTTAATATCTATGCTGATAATGAAAACGATGCATTAGGATCAGCATTCATAGACATTCTGAACTCTATTGGGGTTAGACAACACGTGTCAGGACCCACTCATTGTCAAAATCATACTCTAGATTTAATACTGTCACATGGAATTGATGTTAATGGTGTTGAAATTCTGCAGCAAAGCGATGATATCTCAGATCATTATCTAGTCTTGTGTAAACTCCATATAGCTAAAACTGTAAATTCTACTCCTTGTTACAAGTATGGTAGAACCATCACTTCTACCACAAAAGACTGCTTTGTAAGTAATCTTCCTGATTTATCTCAATTCCTCAGCATATCCAACAGCGCAGAAAAACTTGATGATGTAACAGAAACTATGGACTCTCTCTTTTCTAGCACTTTATATACGGTTGCTCCTTTACGCTTAAAGAAGATTACGGAAAAGAGTCCAATGCCGTGGTATAATGAGCACACTTGTGCCCTAAAGAGAGCAGCCCAGAAAATGGAGCGCAGCTGGAGGAAAACCAAACTATAGGTATTTCGTATTGCTTGGCAGGAAAATACCCTATCCTGCAGAAAAGCATTAAAAACTGCTAGATCTGATTATTTTTCATCTCATTTAGAAGAAAACAAACATAACCCCAGGTATTTACTCAATACAGTGGCTAAATTAATGAAAAATAAAGCATCAACAGGTGTTGACATTTCCCAACAGCACAGCAGTAACAACTTTATGAACTATTTTACTTCCAAGATCGATACTATTAGAGATAAAAATTATAACCATGCAGCCATCAGCTACAGTATCGCATCAGATAGTGCTCTATAGATCCCCTGAGGAACAATTCCACTCATTCTATACTATAGGAGAGGAAGAATTGTATAAACTTGTTAAACCATCTAAACCAACAACATGTATATTAGACCCTATTCAATCTAAACTACTAAAAGAGGTGCTTCCAGAAGTCATAGATCCTCTTTTGGCTATTATTAATTTGTGACTGTCATTAGGATATGTCCCCAAAACCTTCAAATTGGCTGTCATTAAGCCTCTTATTAAAAAAAAAACACAACTCGACCCCAAAGATCTAGTTAATTATTTTTTATTATTATTATTATTTCAGGTTTATTTGACAGGGACAATGCACATCAATAATACATAAATGTACAATGTGCCAGAATTAGCCCGAAGGCTACTTTGCATCTGCAGTCACTGCTGTGTGTGTGCACTTGGATGGGTTAAATGCAGAGCACAAATTCCGAGTATGGGTCACCATACTTGGCCACACGTCACGTCTTTTCCTTTCCTTCCTTCCTAGAATTGATGTTAGTGGTGTTGAAATTCTGCAGCAAAGCAATGATATCTCAGATCATTATCTAGTCTTGTGTAAACTCCATATAGCTAAAACTGTAAATTCTACTCCTTGTTACAAGTACGGTAGAACCATCACACTCGCACCCTAAAGAGAGCAGCCCGGAAAATGGAGCGCAGCTGGAGGAAAACAAAACTAGAGGTATTTGGTATAGCTTGGCGGGAAAGTACCCTATCCTACAGAAAAGCATTAAAAACTGCTAATCTGATTACTTTTAGTCTCTTTTAGAAGAAAACAAACATAACCCCAGGTATTTATTCAATACAGTGGCTAAATTAACAAAAAATAAAGTATCAGCAGGTGTTGACATTTCCCAACAGCACAGCAGTAATGACTTTATGAACTATTTTACTTCCAAGATCGATACTATTAGAGAGAAAATTGTAACCACGCAGTTGTCAGCTACAGTATCGCATCAGATGCACTATAGATCCCCTGAGGAACAAATCCACGCATTCTCTACTATAGGAGAGAAAGAATTCTATAAACTTGTTAAATCATCTAAACCAACAACATGTATGTTAGACCCTATTCCATCTAAACTACTAAAAGAGGTCCTTCCAGAAATCATAGGCCCTCTTTTGGCTATTATTAATTCGTCATTGTCATTAGGATATGTCCCCAAAACCTTCAAATTGGCTGTTATTAAGCCTCTCATTAAAAAAGCCACAACTTGACCCCAAAGATCTAGTTAATTACAGACCGATCTCGAATCTCCCTTTTCTGTCAAAGATACTAGAAATTGTAGTATCCTCACAATTATATTCCTTCTTAGAGAAAAATGGTATCTGTGAGGATTTCCAGTCAGGATTTAGACCGTTTCATAGTACTGAGCCTGCTCTCATTAGAGTTACAAATGACCTGCTCTTATCATCTGATCGTGGTTGTATCTCTCTATTAGTACTACTGAATCTTAGTGCTGCGTTTGACACTATTGACAACAACATTCTTTTGAATAGACTAGAAAACTTTGTTGGCATTAGTGGAAGTGCATTATGAAGAGGTATCATATCGATCACAAGTGCATTATGGAGTAACTCAAGGCTCAGTACTAGGGCCGTTACTTTTCATGCTTTACATGTTACCCTTGGGAAATATCATCAGGAAACACGGTGTTAGCTTTCACTGTTATATGCTGATGATACTAAGCTCTATATTTCTTCGCGGCCTAGTGAAACACTCCAAATTGAGAAACTAACGGAATGCATAGTCGATATTTAAAAAAAAAAAAAAAAAACACAACCCACACACTGGATGACGAGTAACTTCTTACTGCCAAATTCTTAAAAAACAGAGGTGTTAATTATCGGTCCTAAAAACCCCACATGTAATAACCTAGAACACTATCTAACACTTGACGGCTTCTCTGTAAATTCTTCTTCATCAGTTAGAAACCTAGGTGTGCTGTTTGATAGCAATCTTTCATTTGAAAGCCATGTTTCTAGCATCTGTAAAACTGTGTTTTTCCATCTCAAAAACATATCTAAATTGCGACCTATGCTCTCAACGTCAAATGCAGAAATGCTAATTCATGCATTTATGACCTCAAGGTTAGACTATGTAATGCTTTACTGGGTGGTTGTTCTGCACGCTTGATCAACAAACTGCAGTTGGTCCAAAATGCAGCAGCTAGAGTCCTTACTAGAACCAGGAAGTATGACCATATTAGCCCGGTTCTGTCAACACTGCCCTGGCTCCCTATCAAACATCAGATAAATTTTAAAATCTTGTTAATTACTTATAAAGCCCAGAATGGCTTAGCTCCTAAGTATTTGAGCAAGCTCCTATCATATTATAGTCCTCCACGTCTGCTGCGTTCTCAAAACTCCGTCCGTTTGATAATACCTAGAATATCAAAATCGACTGCGGGCGGCAGATCCTTTTTCTATTTAGCACCCAAACTCTGGAACAATCTACCTGACTCTGTTCAGGAGGCAGACGCACTCTGTCAGTTTAAATCTAGATTAAAGCCACATTTCTTTAACCTGGCTTACACATAACACACTACTACACTTCTATTATTCAAATTCGTTAAAGGATTGTTAGGCTGCATTAATTAGATCAACCGGAACCGGGAACACTCCCCATAACACATGGTGTACTCGTTACATTGTAAGAAGAATGGCATCTACGCTAATATTTGTCTGTTTCTTTCTTATTCTGTTTCTCAGTCCATGTCCGGATCAGATGGTGGATCGGCGCCGGGAGATGATGTCTGCGGCCCTGATCGTCGGCGGAGGCCGGACACCTGGATGAGCCCCGGGGACATATCCCCAGTGAAGACCTTGACTAAAAATACAATAAATCTAAAAATAAAACAAAATAACTAAAAATATAATAAAATACCTAACTACATAATACTATTATTGTTAGAAATTGCAACAATATAAAAATAGAAATATAATACATTTATACATTTAAAATTTTAATTAAAACAATAAATAAACAATAATATCCTGGCCAGAGGAGAACTGGCCCCCCCGACTGAGCCTGGTTTCTGCCAAGGTTTTTTTCTCCATTCTGTCACAGAGGGAGTTTTGGTTCCACTTCTGCTGTAAGCCTCTGGCTTGCTCAGTTAGGGACACTTAATTTCTAAGCGGTGCTCGTCAATTTGATTTCTAGATACTATTTAAACTAAACTGAGCTAGACAATGACCTCTCTGAATTCAGTAATGAAATGCACTTAACTGAAAATTGAGTGTTTACTCTTATTATTATACATTTCTGACACTCTATCCTACAATTTGATACTGTTAAGTGCTTTGACACAATCTGTATTGTTAAAAGCGCTATATAAATAAAGGTGACTTGACTTGACTCAACAGGGTTCAGGTCTGGAGACATACTTGGCCACTCCATCACCTTCACCTTCAGCTTCATCAGCAAGGCAGTTGTCATCTTGGCGGTGTGTTTGGGGTCGTTATTATGTTGGAAAACTGCCATTCGGCTCATGTTCTGTTTCAGAATGTCACAGTACATGTTGAAATCCATGATTCCCTCAATGAACCACAGCTACCCAGTACCAGCAGCACTCATGCAGCCCCAGGCCATGATGCTACCACCACCACCATGCTTGACTGTAGGCAAGAAACAATTTTCTTGGTACTCCTCACCAGGGCGTCACCACACATGCTGGACACCATCTGAGCCAAACAAGTTTATCTCAGTCTCATCAGACCACAGGACATGGTTCTAGTAATTCATGCTCTTGGACAGATTGTCTTCAGCAAACTGTTTCAGGCTTTTTGTGAGCCAGCTTCAGAAGTGGCTTCCTTCTGGTACAACAGCCATGCAAACCGACTTGTTGCAGTGTGCGGCATATGGTCTAAACACCGACAAGCTGACCTTCCACTTCTGCAACCTCTAAAGCAATGCTGTAAGCACTCATGCATCTGTTTTTTTAAGCCAGTTTCCGCACCTGACGCACAGCACGAGGACCTAACTTCTATGAGCGACCCTTGTGAGGCCTGTTCCGAGTGGAACCTGTCTTGGAAAACCTCTGTATGACACTGGCCACTGTACTGTAACTCAGTTTCAGGGTGTTACTGAACTTCTTATAGCCTAGGCCATCTTTGTGGAGAGCAACAATTCTAATTCTCAAATCCTCAGAGAGTTCTTTGCCATGAGGTGCCATGTTGAACATCCAGTAGTCAGTATGAGAGAATTGTACTCAAAGCACCAAATTTTAACTGCTCTAATATAAGATACACAAATTTGTGTGGTCCTGCCAAGCAGACAAAAACATGAACATGATGAATAGGACATGTGGCTTTGCATGGTTAAACAACATATCTGTTATTATTTAGGGTGTACTCACTTTTGTTGCCAGCTTTTTTGACAATAATGGCTGTATGTTGAGTTATTCGCAGTTCGCAGCTTCGCAGTTTGGAGAATGATCTTACAGTCGTTAGGCCCAAACTCAAGACAGGAAGTGCTGACAGACAGCGCTTACAAGTCACCTACTCTTTTGACCGATGCTAAGTGCAAAAGCAGAGCAGTTTTAAGCGACATGGGCTACAGATCGGCCACAAGAGGAGGCTCAAACAGAGGGCCTTTGAGGGCCTAAAGGCTAAAGACAAGTCCCATGTCAGCACAGTTCTAGGGTGAGGCGGGTGCAATCTCCGAGCTCCTGTAAGAGACTTAACGACCAGGTCGCATCTGCCAATTGACCGGTCAGCCACAAGAGAATGATTCGCTGCAATGGCTGCCACATAACCTTTGAGTGTGGAATGGGTACAGCCCTTGTCCAACAACTCCTGAAGAAAGGTTAGCACGTGGGACACATCACAAGAATACAGATCCAGGCTTCATGCTGAACACGTCACAGAAGACTGACCATTTAAGGGCGTAAAGGCGTTTTGTAGGTAGCACTCTAGCTCTAGAATGGTAATAGTGACTCTGGCGGGAAGCTGGCTAGACCCCCGTCGATGGGCCAAATGTGAAGGGGCAAGATTTGGCACCCCCGTCCAAACATCAAGGGACAAGATTTGGCACCCCAAGCCACAGCTGTGGAGTCAAATCTTGCCCCCTCGCTTGTGAAAAAAGGTCTCTCCTCAGCGGTATTGGCCACAGGGCTGCAGACAGCAGCTGAATCAGTTCTGGGAACTAAGTCTGGTTCTTTCAGAGAGGGTCCACCAGGAGGAGAGATCAGTTCATTTCCCTGACCTGCCTGACAACCTGAGGAAGCAGGGCAATCGGAGGGAAAGCATAAAAATGTGTGTTGGGCAATCGTGGGACATATTTGTGTGAGGATCTGTTCCAGAGTTCTGAACGGCTGTCGCATGAGAGAGCGATTCAGATGTCTGAGATCGAGAATTGGTCTGAGACTGCCATCTTTCTTGGGAACAAGGAAGTATCGGCTGTAGAAACCTAACTTGCTGTTTGCTAAAGGGACCGTTTCTACAGCACCTTTTGCAAGCAATGTTTGCACTTCGGACCGAAGAACATGAGCTTCGTTGTCCTGTAATGAAGTGTGCACAACACCTCTGAAACGAGGCGGCCTGCGAGCAAACTGGAGCGAGTAACCTCAATCTATGACTTTTAAGACCCAGCTTGACATGCCGGGAATGAGAAGACAAGTGCCGGGTGGCAAGTTGTTCCATTTTTATTAATGCCAGTTCGCCATGCTGAGAAGGGGAGCTGACATTTGTGACTGCAGGGAGAGGAGAAATGCTCTTTTGAGTATGTGCTTCCGCTATCACAGTGGTAATTTGCTGGAGCACACGCTGAGCTTGCAGGACATGCATGGCTGGAAAAAAAAAACACAGCTCAGAGATATTTGAAGATGTGGGGAATGATCGTGAGCTTTCTTTAAAGAGGTTCTGGCTATGGCGAGAATTAGCCCTTTCCTCTTCCTCTCTGCACTCAGATCAGGACGGCTTCTGAGGCTCAGGGTCCAGCACTACTCGAGGGTGGGGACCTTGGCGTTCGGGAAGGGAAACTTCTTTACCTTCCGGGGGCGCTGCTGAAGCCCATGTTCCGGCTTTAGCAGGGGCTGAGGCGGCACCGACTTTGCAGGCTGCTGGGTGGATGCGGTCTTGGGGTGGCTTGCAACAGCCTGCGCTGTCACCTAAGTTGCTTGCAGGGCCAAATCCGTTGCCATGCACAGCTCCTTGAAGGTGGTAGGATCCCAGCCAGACTCGTCCATGTCCCAGAGAGGTTTGGCCTGAAACACCTGGAGTACCGACATAGTATACAGGGTTGAGCCGGCCTGGCCAGCAGCTGCATAAGCCCTATTGGCTAGGGTGGACGTCATTCTGCAGGGCTTGGATGGATGAAACAACGTCGCTTGAATTTGCTCAGGAAATTTTTTCAAATTTGCAGAGTCAGCAAAGAAATGTCTCATCGCTGAAGGAGAAAATTCGGATTAGATGGCCCTCCACTCTTACATAGCAGTCGGCTCCTCCTCTTCTGGCGGGACTGAGTGCCATTGGTTTGTGCAGCTACAAAAACATTAACAAATCAGGCTTCGGTATCAGAGTAAACAGGAGTTTTCCCCATCAGCATCAAGCGACACAACGGGAGTTCCTTTTCGATAGGGAACTATCGTTAGGACTATCAGCCCCCAGGTTAGGGCTGTCACAATAGCAGATCATGGCAAAAAAGCATGATAACGATATATTGTGATATCTATAGAAATCTTGAAAAAAATTGTAATAAATTATTATTACAGTATTTTACTCCAAACTCACATTATAGTGAGTTTTGAAATAAAGTATGAATGAAATTATATGTGAGAGTTTAATGCTGTGTACTTTTAATTTTGAAAGATCATGCTTGTTGCTAATACCGGTATATCACAACACCCCTAATTAACACAATAATGATATTTAATTTTTTTAAATATCATGGTTATTGTCAATACCGGTATATCGTGACCCCCCTAGTTCACAACCTGTCCAAATGTGTTCACCTTGGTCCATTTATGTACAAACGAAAAAAAAAAAATGCATCTTAGTAAGATATATCACCAATTTAAACTGTTTTAAAGTTTCTTTTTTTAAATAAAGTTAGATATTTGATTAAGTTCAAACCAAATACTTATATTTAAAAGCGTAATCCGGCATTTTCTTTCTGGAAAAAAAAATCCTATCGTCACTGCACGCAATAAATCTTGGGATAACCTGGAACACAAAGGATCCATCCATTGGATCTCCAAGGCCAGGGAAATGAAGGGCCATCATACAGTGCGACTCCGATAACACTGTTGTGATGAGTCTGTCAACTGACAGACATGGTGTTACTGATGCTTTCAAAATTGGCCATACCCAATAAATGTTTGAGAGAGAACACAATTCCTGTGCCTACCGCGAACTTTGAGCCATTGGTTCAGCTAGCAGAATGATGCAGAGAGTGTTCAGAAAGAGAGAGAGAGAGAGAGAGAGAGAGAGAGAGAGAGAGAGATGACAAGTAGAAGGAAAGATGAATGGAAAAAGACACAGAGAGACAAGGTGAAGTAGGCGTTTTAAAAAGAGGAAAGGTAAATATAGATTTCAGTGAAAACCATCCCCCAGTTAGAAAAAATAATACAGGATTAGAAGCAGGATTTCATGAAGGCTTGGTGTTAGAAACAAGCTCTTCACATCTCAACTTTTTTTTTTTTTTTTTTTTACAGGTAAACATACACCTGTGCCAACAAGCTCATCTCATGACAGTATCTCTCACCTGAGGAGTCTCCTAGTGGTACCGTCCTGCCAATGTTAGACAGGAGGTGGTCAATATTTGGAACAGGCTCTATGTCCTGTTGGTCCTCTGGGGTCTGCAGAGAAAACATCAACATATGGATGAGTTTGCTGAGTTTTGAAGTGCCCTGTCCACTCTGACAATCACTTTTATTAGCTAATATATAATGACTAACCATTGAATTGTATTAAAATGATGATGAGACCAAGCATAAAGACTGTCAAAGTGTTAAGTGTTAAGTGGGTAATCTCAAGGGGGAATCCCTTATTAAAATTAATAAATATTTAAAATTGTTATAAAAGGCAGTCTGTACCTTCTCATCCTTATCCAGCTCATCACCAAAGAACCACGTATGCTGCAAACAAACAAACAAAACAAAACAAAAACATACTTAAGAATGGGATATCTTTTCTTATGTTAACTCAGTAAACACTGAGGGAATGTTCCAGGTTCAATACGAGTTTCGCTCCATGAATGGCATTTGTGGCATAGTGTTAAGCAAAATGATTAATTCCAGGATCATGAAATGGACAATTAAAATGTTCTTAATATTTACACATACTATACACATACAATAGGTTACTCTACAACAGTGGTTCCCAAACCTGTCCTGGAGGACCCCCTGCCCTGCACATTTTGTATGTCTCCCTAATCAGACACACCCAATTAGTTCTTGCAGTCTCTACTAACAAGGTGATGAGTGGAATCAGGTGTGTTAGACAAGGGAGACATACAAAAGGTGCAGGGCTGGGGGGCCTCCAGGACAGGTTTCAAAATTCAAAACTCCCCTGTTTAAAATACTAATTATTCTTTTCTACCCTTCTGAAACACCCAGATTTGAAATCAGGAGAATTTGGCACCAACTTTGCAAACTTTATAAACAAACCTCAAGAAAGCTCTTGATCTGAAACCATTTCATGATGCTTTAAAAATACGAAAGTCATGACTGCCCTTTTTTTATTGTTAGGACACAGAAGAGGAAAGCAATCTGAAGAGGACATACATGCAAAATGAGAGTCTCTGTGATCTTGTACCGGTCTGGCATGTGAGTGACCATGTCGATCATGTTGTCTACTGAGGTCCGCACCAGTGTGGGGCCAAACACCAGGGCCAGATTTCTAGGCTCCATCTAGACAGCAAGGAGCGTCAACTTTAGTTAGTTTTATCAGAAAATACTCCTGAATGTATGGTTGTTTCCTTAACTTCATGAACTTTTAAGTCTCAGGGATTGATTTTTATTAAAACAAACACATTTTACCTTCCTTTATAAGATCCTGAAACTTTTAACATGCTTTCGTTTATTTTCAATTACCTTATGTATAGATCTTATTGCTTTACTCTTTTATTTATTTTATTTTATTTTGTTTTATTTTACCTTACTTTATTTTATTTTATTTTATTTTATTTCTCCTTTCAATAAGAAACATGCTTGGGATGATGAATTAGAAGCGAAGAAGAAAAAGAAAATTTGAAGTAAATTTTACACTGTAGTTTTGTCAGATTAGGCAGTGTAAACAGTCAAATACAGTATAGTTCAATGTGTGTATTTAGGACACAAAACTATGATCTGTAAAACCGTTCAAAAGTTTGGGGTCAATAAGTAGTTTTTAGATAGATCAAAAGTGGCAGTAACAACATTTACAATGTTACAAAAGATTTCTATTTCATATCAATGCTGCTCTTTTGAACTTTGTTTACTGAAGAATGCTGGAAAAAATGTATCAGGTTCCATAAATATATTAAGCAGCACAACTATTTCCACAGTGATAATTTAAAAATAAATAAATAAATAAATTAGATAAATTAATAACACCAAATTAGCCTAATAGAATGATTTCTGAAGGATTATATGAAACTAAAGACTGGGGTAATGACTACTGAAAATTAATCTTTGCCATCAAATGAATAATTTACATTTTAAAATACATTCAAATAGAAAGCAGTTATTTTAAATTATAATAATATTCCACAGTGATACTGCTTGTACTGTATTTTTGATCAAATAAATGCAGCCTTGGTGAGCAAAAGAGACGTCTTTCAAAAACATTAAAAACACTGTACCAACCTCAACATTTTTAATAGTGGTGTGTATATATACTGCTGGAAGTAAGTCTGTTAAGTCTATCTTATTAAGTCTACAGCGCCGAAAGTGATTGCAGTTGAAGAAACACTCATTTAATGTGATTGCTGAAGTATGTCTAGTACAGCATGAACCTTATTCTTCTCTGAATGGTCTGCAACTGTTTTCAGGTGACCGACTAAAAACTTAAGTGTGTGGTAGTAGTGATCCGGCAGGTCACGTATCTAAAACAGCAACATAAACAAGGAAGCATAAAACTTTGGTTAGCAACTGGAAATACAAATTTGCTGAAATTGAATTAATAAACTGATGGTACATACAAGTTTCTTTAGGGTCTTCAAGCGGTCCCCTGCATCCTCTAAACGGTTAGCGTCAATGAAGTCATTATATTTATCTGCAAGTAGAGGACAGCAGTGAGCTGTGTTTTAAAATGGATGGAACAACCACTCACTCTAACACCCATGCAAAGGCTTTGTATAAATGAATTTAAGAGGAAGTTGAGCTGAATATACCATCTGTAAAAAGGGGCTCTGGAAGCTTCCTGAAGAAGGATTTCAGAAGACTGGTGATGACATTCAGGTCTTGCCATTTCTGTAAGCAAACAATGTGATTACTGTTTTGATTTACACCTGCAGATTTGCTGTCACGCTCCCTCCTCACCTCCTCAGCAGTATCTATATCCATGCCCTTGTTGAGCTGGTCCTGAAGGGAAGTCACCATGGCATTGTTTCCTGGCACTCTGTAGATGCCAGTATATTCCAAACCCATCTCCTCCACCAGATAACAACAAGTCTCTACAATCTGCGGGACAAACTACACACACAAGCACAAAATAAAAAGATAACTATATCTTTCTTTCCTTTATTATTTGTCTCAATAGCACTTTTTTATAGTTCCCAATACCTTACTTTTACCTTTTAAATTTTAGTTGTTTTATTTTGAAGCATAATGCAGAAAATTATTGGGCAGTGAAAAGGGAAATGAGATTAGGACACGTTGCATGCCAGACTCAAACCTAAATCACCCACATGATTTTTCTCAAAACTTAGATTTTGAGAGAATGAAGTATGCTTAAACAAAAATGTGTCAAGCCCTTGAGTCATTTCCCATAATAAAGACGCCCTGGTTACTAACGTAACCTCGGTTCCCTGAGGCAAGGGAACGAGTGTTGCATCGCTGACGCATGTGGGGAAACTCCTGTTTACTCTGTTACTGAAGCCTGATTTTTTCAAGTTTGTGTAGCTGCACAAACCAATGGCACTTTAACCCACCAGAATGGGAGGAGCCAACCACTATATAAATCGGTTCAGAGTGCCATTTCATCAGAATTTTTCAATCGAAGAGACAGTCATCGATTTGCATGCAGCTTATAGCATGGAAAGCTACGCAATGCTTGTTCCCTTCCCAGCAGGCATACAACGTCATATGACGTTAATATTAGGTTAGATTTACGTCGCGACGTCAGGTGACCAAAATTCAATGTCAAGCCAACGTCTAATGACAACGTTAA
>JAFVLL020008330.1:0-11011 GCA_021397915.2 Tor tambroides
TGCTTCTGTACAATGACTAATACGGTGAATGTGCAGGTTCCTTTTAATAGGTACAGAATACATTGTTAATTTTACAGAAATTGGCTGACAATGTTGCTATTTTTTATTTTTTACATATTTCTAAGTAACTATGCTCACTTCTCTACTGTCCAAACATTTTAAACTGTAATATTTCTGGAAAATGAACGATTAAAATGTATATCTACAGACATCTGTCTTTGTATTACGAATTTACTACATTTTTATACAACATTTCTTGGTTATTGTAGTTAATATCTGTATTTTAACAAAATTATTCTAGGTAGACATAAAATAACTTCTAAATACCTTTTAATTTACAGAGATTGGTTGAAGTTGTGAGATTGTTTCTGTAAAAAGAAGGATTAATCCTGTAAATATACAAGCTTTTTTAAAAAAAAAAAAAAATATGTTTAGTGCATTTTTATAAATTATTTCTTAGTTATTGTACATGGAAAAACTGTACTTCCTGTAGAGTGACAGAGCAGTTTTATAAAATAACTTAAATTTATGGCGATTAACCTGAAAGTTGGTTGTTTTTCTATGTAATTTGACATACATTATCTGTTTTTCCATAGTTTAAAAACAATTATCAACAGTAATATACTGTAATTTAATGAATTTTGACCATAAAGTCTTTTCTGTATTTTTACAGTTTTTGCTTGTAATTTTGTGAAATGGTTATTTTCTGTAATTTAACGGAATATCTCTGGAAACTCTGCTGCCAGTCTTTTTACCGTTTTTTTTTTTTTTTACAGTGTAGCTTCCCTCGAATCTTCCCGTTAAAGAGCAGTTCAGCTGGGCTTTTTCCAGTCATGGGGTGTTCAGTACCTCTATACACAGTGACATATTTCCTCAGCTCTTTTTTTCCAATCAAGTCCCTCAGCCTGTGCAATCCGGATTCTTTTCATTAGCGATGAGTTCTGGCGTTCCACCTCCCCATTAGCCTGAGCCCATTTGGGAGTGGTTTTGACATGTCTGATGCCGTTGCTCTTGCAGAACACATTGAATTGTTCAGATTTGAACTGAGGTCCTTGATCTGACCGACATGTGATAGGCAGGCCGTGCCTACTAAATATAGACTCCAAGCTGTCTATGATTTTGTCTGATGTTGTCTACAACAGAACATCATATTCGTAGTAGCGACTATAGTAATCCACCACAACAAGTATGGAATGACCAGTTGGGAGTGGGCCTAACAGGTCTATGGCCACATCCTGCCAGGGTCCATCTGGTAGTGGTAGTAACGGCTCAGGTGCATCTGGCCTGGATATTACCTGGCACCCTATACACCCGGCCACCACACTTTGGACCGGAGATGCTGTTTAGTGCCCACAGTTCCTAAGTGCACTTCGTGTGCTAGAGCCAACGCTCTGGGTTGTAATGCTTTTGGTAACGCTATGCGTGTTCCACGGAGGACCAACTGGCCAAAGCACAGCTCGTTGGCTATTGGAGCATATGCTTTACAGTACTCAAAGTGCCCACTGTTAATTGCAGAGCGTACTTCTTTCAACACTGGGTCACTCTCAGAGGCTTCCTCTACCTCTCTGATGGTCAAAGCACTAGGCGTTGCACTCACTGCAATAAACCTGACATATTCTTCTGAATTGTGTACATGCCTCACAGTTTTTGATGCTTCTCCCAACAGTCTTGACAGTGAGTCTGCAATGTTCTGCCTGCCAGGTAAGTGCGTGACCTTGAAGTTGTATGGCTGTAGTCGGAGTACCCATCTTTCTATCCGGGCACAGGGTTTGGAGCGGGGGCTATATGTGGCTTCCAGTGGTTTGTGGTCTGTGACCAGCTCAAACTCTCTGCCATAAATGTAAGCGTGCAGTCTTTCACATGCCCACACGAGAGCCAGAGCCTCTTTTTCTGTCTGTGAATATCTGCACTCACAGTCTGTTAGACAGCGACTCACATAACATATTGGCACTGCCTCACCCTTTTGGATTTGAACAGCCCCCAGCCCCACCGAGCTTGCATCTGCCATCACTTTAGTTGGAGCATCTTTATCAAAGTATGCTAATGTGCTTGCTCTGGCCAGTTCTTCTTTCAGAGCATTGAATGACTGTCTTTGTTCTGGGGTGCCTCCTTTTGTGCTAAGCGTCGTAGTGGTTCTGCTAGCGTTGCATACTGTGGAATGAATCTGCTGCTGTAGCCCACCAGACCCAGAAAGCTCCTAACCTCTGAAGCCATCTTTGGTTCTCTTGCCTGCCTTACAGCTCACACCCTTTCTTCTGTTGGACCGATTCCTTTCTCAGACAAAAGGATTCCCATGAATATTATACAAAAATGTATTTTTATAGGTTGTCATTTTACATGGACAATATAAAAGGTTAGCCTACTAATGAAATGAGCAGACATTCTGCACCAGGAACCACTGTATAGGCTTATCATATAGGCAACAATTTGTAATAATGCAGATTTCTGTATTTGTTTACTAACTGTAATTACTTAAAATGTAATGGTTAAGTTTGTACGTAGCCTATTTAAAAACAACCTTGGTAGAACACAAGTTTGTCCTTTACCAAGTTTGTTTGTTATAAAATTGCACCTTGCAACTTTGTGTTGTTCATTTATTTTTCAACATTAGATCAACACATCAGGACCAAATCAAGGATTTTCAAGCCGTTCATAAAGTCATTCTAATCCAGCAAATCCAAACAAAAATAAAAAAAAAATAATATCATCATTGCACAATATTTATCTATTCACATTTTGTTGCAGAAACCAATTACAGATTTGACAATAATGCAAAAATTACATGACATTACACATTGTTACTCATTTTCCTTTCTTTCATGTACAGTAGCCTGTGATACATGGATCGCAGTTATAGCCTATCCGCGGGCGCCGCGGGTAACCCACGGGTCGGGTAGCCAAATAACACAAAAATAACGTTATTAATTGCGGGTGAGAAACCATTCATGATCATTAACTTTTGTTTTATAAATAAAAGTTCATTTAAAGTTCAAGTTCAGCATTCGTTCACGTCACCGAATCTGCTGTTGAAAAATGATTAACTAAATGGTATTATTTTGTATTCTTTATACTTAATTGGAGTAATATATGTTTGCACTCTACTTTAACACTGAATTTTGCTATAAACCATAAATATTTGACTGAAACTTGTCTATTAATATTTTTTTGCATGAACTTTGAAATGTTTTAACTGTTGCCCCGCCTCTCAATTCTCAACCTCGTACTTTAAATTCCTTTCTCCGGTCTCGTGCTGGGAAAACACGAATGAACATTGTGCTTTGCGAGTTCCCCATCGCGTGTTGGTAGGTGGCGTGTGCCGCAGTTTGCCAGAATATACCCTGACCTACGCACTCATACAAACAAATATCACAGCAAGCAGCTCATCTTCAGATCCAGGGCTTTCAGTTCTGATGTTGCACTCTCACCAAACGTGACACAATAGTACCAGAGAGCATCTGACGTCCAGGGCTGGATCATAATTATCTGGCTTGGAGGCATGATCTGACAGCAGTGAATCTCCATCACGGCTTTCAGAGGGAGCAGCATTTACAGCACAGAGCCGTAGTTCACTCACAAAACCACGTTCATAATCGCAGATGATATTATTGCACGATTATGAAATAGAAGAAATTGTTCTGTGATACTGAAAGCTGTTTGCGTAGTGTGAACTACGGCTCTGTATAGTAAATCCTGCTCTATCTGAAAGCAGGTGAAAATACTACATTTAATAACATTTTTACTCCAAACTCACTTCATAACATCGGTCGAGTGTTTGAAATGATGTGGCTTCTTACACAGAATATTTCATAGTCTTCTAAGCAGTGATAAAGGCATTGCAATATTATATACTTTATTCTAATGAAAATTATAAATAAATCGTATTGTCGTAGTCATGTGTTTATTAATGTCACTATCACTTTATTTATAAAGCAGCATTTAAAACAACAACTGCTGACTAATGTGCTGTATAAAATAAGACAGAACACACAAAGGTACACATGCCAAATATAACATGACTATTTATTAAAAGCTATTTCAAAGAAATAAGACTTCAGTCTCATGCAGTCCAGATTCTAGCCGGCTATTCCACAATTTTGGCGCGGCTGCTGCAAATGCCCGGTTTTGTTCTGGGCACTGCTAATATTCCCTGATTTGATGATCTCAAGGACTTCCCTGGGTCATATTCAGACAAAAGATCAGTAAGGTAAGAAGGTTAGGAGCTTTATAAACCGTTAAAAGGACCTTACAGTCGATTCTGTAGCGGACTGGCAGCCAGTGTAAAGACAGTAACGTCGTGTGATGTGTTCATATTTTTAACCCCAGTCAGGAGTCTGGCCGCTGCTTTTTGAACCATCTGAAGTCTAGAAAGTGAGCCTTGGCTTATCCCTATATAAAGTGCATTGCAATAGTTGAGCCTTGAAGTAATGAGGGCATGAATAGCCCACTCACAGTTCTCAAAGGACAGAAAAGCACCTTTGCCAGTGCTACTAAATGAAAGAAACTAGATCTGACCGCAGAACTGACCTGAATGTCAAACTTAAAAGCACTATTTTTTTTTTAAAGTGCTGTAATGCCCTCATAATAATAAAAAAAAGTGAATAACTGCGAAACAGTTCAGCTAGTAAATTAGGAATTTTAACAATGACCTGTTCACCAAAGCTCGGTCTCTCAGAGCTTGGTCCAGCTCGGTCATCAGGCTCAGAGGACACTGATAGTGTGTCCGGCTGGGAGGACTGGCCATTAATGAATTACATGCTAGTCATGAACAGTTCTTAGTCTTTACTTCTGAGCCAAACGTCTTAATGATCTGCTTTTAAACGTATTTAAAATAACCTCATTATATTATCATAATTATAAATTATTATAAAGATGTAATTCTGCACTAAACCAGGGCTCCAGACTGCATTTTGTGACCTTTTTTTTTTTTTACCGGTGTGACTAAATTTTGTGTGTTATCACTATAAAATATAGAAATAAAAAATTTGTTTTGTTTTTTCAGCCTAATGATGGCTTGCTTCACTGATAGTGACAGCTCTTTGGATCTCATCTTGACAGTTGACAGCAACAGATTCCAAATGCAAATAGCACACTTGAAATGAACTCTGGACCTTTTATCTGCTCATTGTAATTGGGATAATGAGGGAATTAGGGCTGCAGCTAACGATTATTTTTACTGTCGACTAATCTATCGATTATTTTTTCGATTAGTCGACTAATCTATCGATTATTTTTCAATTAATCTATTTATTATTTTCTTATCAGTTGATGAATTCTTTAGATAAACTATCAATAAATAATAACAGTAACTTCTGCTATTAATCTTTTATTTTATTCAAACGTTTTCTCATAATTAATACTTTACAAAAAATAAATAACAACAACAAAGAAAGGAAAGAAAATAACAATAAATACAGAAAGATAACAAGAAAAGAGAAAAAGAAATAAAAAATAATATAAAAGGAAAGAAAGAAAATAACAATAAATAAAAAATAAGAAAAGAGAGAAAAAGAAAAATAATAAATTAATAAAAAAGAAAATGAAAGAAAGAGAATTACAGGGCAGTGATAGAATCAATAGAAATGCACATTATGGCTGCATTCACAGTTACTGTTTGGGACTGACAGCAGTTGCTTACAGGTGAGAGACTTGAAATGTTTTATTTATTCAGCAGATTAAAACATCTGCTTATGAATGAACAGCTGAAGTCACAACCGCATTCAGGACACTAGAGCGACAGAATCAAAAATGGCGTCATAACACCGGGAAGTTTTATCACAGTTGACAGCCCGTTTTTAAATAAATGAGCCCAGTCGAGGCTTGTCCAATCCAACACACAGTTAAACAACTAACAATGACTTTAAATGCTTTGTTAGCGAGTGCAGAGAGCGCGTTTGGTGCGCGCGTCTCAGAGCTCGCGCGATCGCGCCCACGGCACTGACGGCAGCTCCGGTGGATCTTAAGATGAACGCGAATCATTTCTCCGTCTCTGTGAGTGAATTAAACCCGTCATGATTATATAGGCAACTCGATGTCCCGTGCTGTTCCGTTCATTCAACGCAGCTTTTAATGCGGTTGTGAATCCTGACCATGTAAAGGCGTCAGTTCGGCTATATATATGCGGTTCTGACGGTCGTGTAATAATAGAATGCTCTATGAACGTAGTATTACCATACTAGCCTTTAACTTCTGCTCTAGAGTCTTGTTTGTGTTAAACATGGCAGAAAAACAGTCTTAAGTAGGGATAACTGCAGGCTCGCGCAATGGGCGTGGCTAAAGGTGCGACGCATCGACGCACTCCATGCTAATCGACGTATTTTTATAATCGACGTAATCGATGACGTCGACGAATCGCTGCAGCCCTAGAGGGAATAACACACACCTGGCCATGGAACAGCTGAGAAGCCAATTGTCCCATTACTTTTGGTCCCTTAACAAGTGGAAGGCACATATGCAAACTATTGTAATTCCTACACCATTCACCTGATTTGGATATAAATACCCTCAAATTAAAGCTGACAGTCTGCAGTTAAAGCACATCTTGTTCGTTTCATTTGAAATCCATTGTGGTGGTGTATAGAGCCAAAAATGTTAGAATTGTGTCGATGTCCCAATATTTATGGACCTGACTGTAATTCTCCTAATATAGTCTTTTCCTTAAACTATTACCCATCATGACACAGCATTTGAACCTTCCTTGGGAAATCTCTTTTGGGATCCTCATGCTCCTTCAGGAGCGCAGTGTGGCTAATCTGATACTGGGCTACAAAGTCATCAAGCCTGGTGAGCCGGCCAGAAGTAAAACGAATATGTTTTAAGTCCCACTGACTCTTTTCCATTATTCCTTGAGTTTTATTGTCCTGTGTAATGTTCTGAGAAAGTTTAGCAGTACAACACAATAAGAGTTCTGACACAATTTACTGTTATGGTACAAACTATATAATTACGTGTGTTTTTAGCTTTCTCGGGGTATTGTATCTCCTGGAGCACTGCTCATATTGTGGTCTTCTCCCATGTCGTCCAGGGTCACCTTTGTATTTAAAGAAAATGACACATTTTGTCTAATTGTCAGAAAACACACAGTCTGATTTTTCAGTCCAAAAAGGGAAATGTTGCATAGTTATGACAAACCTAGCATTATCCCAGTCCATAATTGTTAGGATCGCTGCTGGAAGGAACACAGAGCCGTGGAAAACACAAAATAGTCTTTATTAAATCCAAGTAATTGTAATGTCATTTTTTTTGGTCAGACCACAAGTACAGTACAGTAAAAGTGTGAATCCTGTCCAGTCTCTTGTAATCAATATCCCACACACAGTAAAGTGTAAATCTGTGCTGCTGAAATTGATATATTTCATGCATAATAAACTCAGCCTTGTGCATTTTCAGTGTAATGTAATCAGGACACACTGGAACCATGTGCACCGACGGACTTAAACATTTTGACTGTCTTGTTTGTGAACAATGACAAAAGGATTTGTGATTCTCATGTCAATGATCTGTTTCTTGACACAAATACTTGCTTTTGAGAAATTAACTATGGATTTTTAGCAAAGTACAGACTTTTGCAAGTAATCCATTGTGTCATGCTGTTTGTACAAATTGTTTTGAGATATGCACTTACTGGTTTGCAATATTAAGAATGATTTGAGAAATTCTCCAAGCCAACTGATAATAACTGTAAATTGTAGGACTTATGCCACATTTCAAGAGAAGACAACGGTCTTTGTGGTGACCAGTATGTCCTCCTTAATGGGCTAGTTGCATATCTCCGCCATCTTGGATTTCCGGTCGATCGAGTGTGTGCATAGATACTTCTGGTTGTGCTAAACGCCAGTGCAGAAATACAAATATGACCTTCTATATATGTTCACAGGATTTATAATATCACTTCAATAAGGAAATAAGATCAGAATCAGAATGAGCTTTATTGGCCAAGTATGACAGAAGCTCCACAGTGCAACAGAAAGACAGCAACAGGACAGGACTCAGATATCTTATTTGAGTAACAAAAAACAGGAAAAACAAACAAAAACAGTACAAACACTGAAGAGCAACGCATAATAGCTGCCATATGCGGCGCCATCTTAGATCTAGACTGCTGTTATCACTATACTATAAATGTTAACTGTGCATTTGAATGTTTGCGTCCAGTGAATGAATGAAATACACTGACGTTAATCCCTACTGTTCACCAAACCAAAGATGAACTCATGGTGTGGACACACAGATACACATTTTCCCCTCACCAATTATGTACAAATTACTTATTTTTCAAAAATGTTTGTATTACATTGATTTTTTTTTTTTTTTTTTTTTTTTTTAATAAAATGTTTAGCTTGCAAGACTTGGGCTGCTATTGATCTTCATAAATATCCATTTCTCAGTTGTGCACATACATCAGTGTGTTCAATCATCTTTTTCACAACATATTTTAATATTTTACACAGTTAACTGCATCAAACATCTTTTTTTAAATGGAAAAAGGGCTGTAAAAGGATGCAACTAATACATGACTAATTTAAAGATTTGTTTTATCTGATAATTAATACAAAAGGGATCGTAAAAATGTGTGCTAGACAGATAATTTATGCAACAGATCTTTCACAAAATGGATAAATATTAATAAAACACAGGTAATTCAAACACCGATCTCTTAATTAATGCCAACCTACCATATTATGTTAAATTGTACAGTCACAGTTATAAATTATCAAAAAGTTAATATAAATACATGCAGAAATCTCTGAGCATCTTGGTTGACAGTCGCAAACCTTACGATCTTATAATTAGCAGTCAGAACAAAATCAACTCTGAAAATGTACAGTATTGCACGTCTGAATGATTTGTGTTTGAATGAAGAGATCCCCGTAGACTGATGATCGCTAATGTTGAGCCTCATCAACAGAAGAAATAAGAAATCTCCACGTTTTATCTTGATGAATTTCCACACAGAGGTACGCAATAATGTAGCGAGGATGTTTTCTCTTGTCTTTGATATACCACTATCCGCTTTTTAATCTGAAAAACATTATTTCTATCTAGCCAAGTTTCGTATGAAGTTTCCTCTTACAGTAAATGCGACCGGAAGTAAATATGCACACACTCGCGTCGCCGAAGCTCACCGGCGCCATCTTGTGCACCGAGCCCATAGAATAACCATAAAAAAAACAAACAAAAAAAGTACCCACTTTGACCTTTTTGACAATGACCATGTCCTTGAGAAGGAATGCACTTCACTATCACACAAACAGATAGATAGATAGGGATGGTCAGATGATACCTTCAAGTCCTCTGCATCACCTCTGGACTCGGTAGTGTCATCCAATGAAGTCTCTTTTTTCTGCATATTAGAAATGTAGTTAATGCATCATCATCATCATTCTGTACATTTCGCAGGCAGAACTGATGGAGTGGAATAATGATGGCACAATGCTAAAAGTCTTTTAAAATGTGTGTTTTGAAAATTATAGTCTAAAAGCAGTAGACCGATGTGCTTAATAGACGTCTCTGTTATTATTTTTGGGTATGAGGAAAAGAGATGTTGCTGTTTTGTTCTTGCACATTAATAAATCATAATGCATCACATAAAATCATTATGAAGCTCAGAGCTTAGCAACTGTCAGTAAAAGACAAATGTCATAAACAATATTTATTTGAATGTACGCTACGAGTATTTTGCAGTAATAGTTCTGTTCTGTTTACTACTTTCTGCACATCTCCTGGCGTTCTTTATCACATGGCTGAGGCATCTATGAAGAATCGGCACATCAAAATCTTCCTGTTTCCCTTTTCCACTTGCGATGTTGTAATAGTGGTTTATTGTGTCAGTCAGGTTCTTTTTGGCAAATGCCAGGCATATAGCCTGCATTAACACAATTGACCCGTCACAAATGACCATGACAGGTGACCGCATACCCTTCCTTCCAAACCACCTAGCCACATCTGTTTGGAATGCCTCAAGAAAATATAAAACTGAGGCTGTGGTGTGGTTGCAAGTAAGGTACGTGGCAACAGGTAATGGAGATGAGGTTTTGTGTGGATTTCTAACCACCAACTCATACACATAGAACGGAGGTGAGCCCGTCTCTTTCCGCATTATGCTTCCGGTCGCATCGAGATAAATTATGTCCTCCTGGCATCGTTCCTGATATATGTGTATACTCCTTTGTGACCAAAGGAGGACCCCTTTTGGGTGTAGCATCACTTTCTGGAGTACCTCATCAGGACTGTTTGTTCTCTTTTGCAGCATTATTTGAAGGCTGATTATTTCATTATTGTGTTGGCGGCTTGACTTACGGGCTTCCCATGAAATGTTTTTCAAGACATTGGGACTCGGAGCAACATCCCTACAGCCGGACTCCATTACATCCTCAGGTATTTTGCCTAAGTTCTCTAGAAACATTGCTCGTGGGAGCTGTTTTTGTAGTTCCTTCCCTAATGTTTTTCTGTCATTTGCTCTGACAGGTCTTCTCAGTTCAGTGCGATTATGTATGCAAGGTCCTTGCCACTATCCACTGTCACTGTAACGGTGACCAGACAATCTTTTAGAATCGGCGGTAGGCAAGACGTGAGGACTCCGGGCTGGCTTGTTTCAAACCCAGTCCCTTCAGTCTGTGCCTTTTAAAAGCAAATGAACAGTACAGGTGTATTGTCCTCAGCCCTTCTGAAATTACTTGTTTAATCTGTACTATAACAACTGAATTATTTGTCTGTTGGTTTATTTGGTGCTGCTTATTATTAAGACGATTTTCTGCGCATGCGCTGATTTGTGACTACGTGTTCTGAGTTTGAGCTCCGTCAAGTTGATTCTTCATCGTCTATTTTCTATCTTAAAAACAATTTTATACACTATCATTTTCGTTTCTATAACGTGTGAATATAGCCTCGATAGCATTCTAAAACAAAAACAGAGCGCCTTATCACTAGTTTTATTTTGATTTCTCGAGTCTACTATTAGCTTATAGCCCGTTAGCATCTGCGGCGTGGCTGCCGCTAATACTCTATTCACACA
>JAFVLL020008331.1:0-14699 GCA_021397915.2 Tor tambroides
CTTGCTATTCTATTTCCATTTTATCTACTTGTCTTTTATTTTCTTAAAAAAAAAAAAAAAAAAAACCTTAACCCTCTAACACCTGCATTCTCTGTTCTATTTTTCTATTGTAGCTACTCGTTTTCTTTTTATTTATTATAAAAACAAACAAACAAAAAAACTCTTGCTACGTGTACTTTGTTAGACTAACCAAGACTTGTCACAGCATTTATGTATTATTGCTCTTTTGTTGGTTTCGATTGCTTCTATTTTCCTCATCCTTCTGCTAAAAGCGTCTGCTAAATGACTAAATGTAATTTTTGCCATAATTGAACAAACCTATATACACACTTATGATTGATTCAAAGCCAACACAAAAGACGGTCTGCACTGGAAGACATTGAACAGTATAAACAGTACAACAGTCTGCACCAGTTGATACATTTCTACACATTTCACATTGGCAAAATGTTCTTTCTTAAGGCAAAAACACAACTGTGAGTCATTGTATAAGTGTTGCAAGACAGTGCTCTAAAAACAAGCATCTACATCAGTCATAGGGCGCCAAACTGCTGAGCATGTGCGTCACCAGCGAGCCACCGCTCTGCAAACTGTGATGCAAAGAGACATGTAGATACGATGCAAGTGTTCATTCTAGCCTTGCTTCCTAGAATGAAGCAAGAAATCAAGAGAGAAAGATGAACAGACAGCTTGTTTTGATTGGTGTGGCAGGGCCAAAAGGTTACAGACATCAGAACGGCCCACATAATCTCCCAGTGCTGTTTTTCCCTTTGCAGGATGCTAGCGTGAGCTCGCACTTTCACCGTCAAGATCGCAGCTGAGAGGAAATTTAAGACGTTTTCCAAAAGACCGGAGCAGAAGCTGAGGTCTGTGGGAGAATTACCACAGAGAATCTGAGCCAAGTACATTCACTCCGATAAACCTGAATAAACCCACATATTTAAGAAAATGTGTGTCATCAGGATGTTACTCTGGTGAAACACACCCATTCATGCTGTAAACGACATTTTAATCTGGGCAGAGCAAATTCATTGGCCAGAAGCTGTGTGAACGTCTCACGAACTGAGCCGCAAGTCTCTATTTGAAATAGATAAGGTTCACTTTTGGTTAGCATTACTGGATCAGTTTGACTTGAGCTAAGCAGTTCTACACTCAGACCCTCTCTCAAAGTGTATCGAGGCCAAAGTCTGCTCCAGACAGGGCGACCCACTTAGAGAGGAAGTCAGCTCCGAGCGCCCCGCAGGGGCCAGAGGGTCAAGACAAAACCCCTGCTGAGCTTTGGCCTCTGTGAGGTCTGATGAAGTCTGACACAAGGCCAGCGGACAAGCAGGAGATTGTTCTAGAAGAACTCTGAACTCCAACATAAAGTTCCTTCATGTGTCGTGCTACTTTTTTTTTTTTTTTTTTTAAAAGGACGGCAAAAAAGAAAGGAGCTTCACAGGAACGCAACGGTTTTCATAAGAATTGTGTATACTCACATTGCTGCTGATTTGGGTGGAGGATCATTTTCTTGCAGTAGGCGGTACTCTTCAGCACAGCCACAGATGATTCGTAGAGTTCTCACTGCAATGAAAAACAACTGCAGTCAATAAAAAAAAAGAAAAGAAAAAAGGTGACGTAGGTGTATGTTAAAACTGTCAGGGTACATATTACCATTGATAAGCACTCTTACGATTAATATGCACCAAAAACTATTACACACTCTTTAGGGGTAGAAAAGGAATACATTTGTCCAAAAGGTTACATTTATTAACACCTTACTTAAAAGCAAAAGTATGGAACCACATTTCTGCCACATAAGAAAAAAAGATTTACTAAATTATGATTTTATGAAGTAATAATCATGACATGAGTCAAAATTATAAGATCAAGTCATAATTAGTCATAACGTTATCTCATAAGTATGACTTGGTACATCAGTTTTAGCTTTCTCATAATTATAAGTTGAATTGAAATGAGTCAAATAATGATCTCAACTGTCAAAACTATGATTTTTTTTCATCTCAACTTTGCATTTGTCAATAACAAATCTCAATTTTGACTATCATGATTTTGATCTCAATTATGAGTCAGAATTACGAAATACTGACTTAGTATGTAAATTGACTTATATTTGATCATTTCTTTAAATTTAGTTTATAAATAACTGATAAATATGACTTTAGTCATAACTGTGGCTTTTACATTAATAATTATGATTATCAAAGCATGATTCTTAGGTGGTAGAAATGATTTTCTAAAATGTTACAATACTTTCTCCTATCCCAGCCTAATATACATAGATAGCTATAAGTGAACAATATGTAGGCTGATTTCACCTAAAAAGGAGCGCAACTATCAGTTTGTTTGGTAAACCTTTTTGAAAACATTTTATTTTTGCACTTCTGTTTGGACACTACGGGCCTGTTTACACTTGGTCACTTAATGTGTTTTTAGTGATCAGATATCTGATTTGTTAAAATGGTTTGATAAAATGCTTGAAGTAACCAGGTGTAAACAAGCCCTAAACTGACTCACTGAAAGTGTTTGTGGTTTCAATTTATGATCTTACCAATACACTCCAGCTTCTTCTGAGGACAATAGTCTCTACATAGAAGCTTCAGCTCCTGCACCGCTGACTCATATGGATAGGAACCATGCAGCACAGCTGGGTCTCTTGGGAACAATTTAGATGGCACACCAACATCACCAGGTGAAACATTACGATGAAGACGCATGCTGTTCTCAACAATCAGCTCCCGTTCTCGATGCACCTTCCTAAAGCATCACAAAAAACAGAGACACTTACATGCAATTTGCTAAACCATACAGTTTCTATAAAAGTGCTTTGATGACTAAGAGCTTTTTGGGAGCAGTTGTAAGGGAAGATGGATATTTTCAGCCACGCTCTAACTAAAGAATAATGCATATGATACAAACTGAAAAGTTGAGTTGGGACTACTGAATTTTAGATTAATAGTGCCATCTACTGCTCAATGTCTAGACAATTCATATAATGGATCAACATGACTCAGCAATCTCTGCCACTCAAAGTAGTAATTTGAATATCCTAGATTTTGAATAAGGAAAAAAAACAATCATTTTTTTAATTATTCATTTAACTAAAATATGTGACCCTGGAGCACAAAACCAGTCTTAAGTAGAGCAACAGGGATTGACCTAATTCTTGCTATATACTAGTTATTAGTAAAGTTAGCAATTAATACTTTTAAGAAAGAATGCATTAAATTGATCAAGCACTACAGTAAAGATATTTATGTTACAACAGATTCTATTCCAAATAAATGCTATTGATCTATTTATAAAAGAATACCAGAAAAAACAGTTTCCACAAAAATATCAGCAAATCAGCATATTAGAATAGTTTCTGAAGGATCATATGACACTGAAAACTGGAGTAAAGGCTCCTGAAAATTCAGCTTTACCATCACAGGAATAAATTACATTTTAAAAACTAAAATTTATTTTAAATTGTTATAAGATTTCACAGTATTACTGTATTTAATCAAGTAAATCAGACAAAACACACACACACAAAAAACACTCATTGACAAACAGTTATTTTGTGACCTACCTAAAAAGTGCTAACAGAGGGCGCCAAATAGGGGTGAAGAAGACTTCCTCTATACTCGCAACACATTGGTCCTTAGAATTAGCAGTGTTGAGACACTCAAAAGACAGAAGACACAGAGAGAGCAGGCGATCTGTTTCACACAAAGATAAATCCATTTACCACAGACAATCAGCCAACTAGTCCATTTCATGAAAGGACCTTTTTACAAACACTTTTATGGTGGATTACGATGCTCAGGCGTTGGTTACACCCTGACGCAGTATAAACACATGATACAACCATACAGATCCCACTGGCTATAACAGGGGATTTCTAAAAATAACGAACTCACATGTTGCACATATCTAGAGTCACAACTAAGGTCTCAATCACACAAGAACAAACACTTATTTACCGATAGCATTGTGGATGTCTTTGACGATGGCCTTCAGATGTTCCTTCAAAGCACGCTCCTCAAGATGATGAATATGAGACTCTAGGTGCATATATGTTGTGTCAAAGGTCACATCAGTGTCCGTATCATCTCCACTGTGAGAAGGAACCCAGTCCAGCTGAGTAAGAAACTTCTCTAGATCCTCAAAAGAGTTCTCCCTATCTGTGGAGATCAGAGTTGAGGACTCGTCTGGGTCAGTCTCAGACTTTGTGTCATTGGCATTGAGGTCATGGGATGGGGAAAGGGAGATGGAGGCGTCAGATAAGCTGTGTGTCATGGCAGATTTGAGCGGGCTCTGCTGTTGCTGTGGAGAGATTGAACTGTCGGACAGGAGCAGGCTTTGGGCACTGCGTGAGGGCTTTAATGGTAGTGAGCGACCAGGCACTGTGCTCAGAGGAAGGCACTGGCTCACTATAGGATACAGTCTGTTATAAACCCGATACTGAAGCCTCTTCAGCAACCTCATGACTGGGTGGTCTGGGTAGCTGGGATTGGAAAAGAACAGAACCAGATGACGTAAGATTTCGGAAGAAACACGTTTATGCTTACAGATGATCTGACAGCATGAACCTACCTGAGAAGACATGAGATAAGACCTGAAACCAGCGTTGGATCATTTGGATTCTTTTTCAGATCAGCTTTCCAAATTTTTGGCCATTCCTATGATTAAACCAATAAAATCATTATTTATACATTTGTGTACATATACTAATGTTCAGTCAGTGTGCAATTTTTTTTTTTTTTTTTTTTTTTTTTTTAAGAAATTAACTCTTATTCAGCAAGGATGCATTACACTGATCAAAAGTCACAGTAAAGACATTTATAGTGTTACAAATGTTTTCTGTTCCAAATAAATGCTGTTCTATTCATCAAATAATCTTGGAAGAAAAAAAAAAAAAAAGTATTTTTAAGCAGCACAACTGTTTACTACAATGACGAAAAAAATGTTTGTTAAGCACCAAATCAACATATTAGAATGATTTCTGAAGGATCATGTGACACTGAAGACTGGAGTAATGGCAAATCTGAATTTTCAGCAGCCATCACAGGAAAAAATGTTTAAAAAAAAAAAAAAAAAAAAAAAAAATTAAAATTGAGATGTCATTTTAAATTGTAAAAATATTTAACAATATTACTTTTATTACTGTATTTTTTTTTTTTTTTTTTTTACTGTATTCATCAAATAAAGGTAGCCTTGTTGAGCATGAGACATTTTTCCCAAGAACATTTAAAAAAAAAACCTTACCAAACCTATAAAGCTACAAAAAAGCAGTTTAAAAAGCTACAATATACATGAACTTACATGATCTTGCTCATATTCAAGCACACTTGCATACAGAACCCGCTGCTCTTGTTCCTCAGGTGTCATGGTTCCACAGGTCGCAAACCTCCTGCAAAAACGCACAATTTCATGTGCCCAAATTAGTATAATAGTATAATTAAAAACACTGTTGCGCATTAAGCAGCTTAAATGTGTTCACATAATTCTTTTGCTATTACAAGGTATTATCTCATGCACAACACCACAAACAACAAATATGAAATTGGCAAAATACTACATTTGCAAATAAATAGCAAGTTAAACAGCTTTATATGGCCTATGGGCCAAAAAGGCTCACCTGTTGGCTTCTTCCTGCAGCCTGAGTCTCCTTTCCTCCATTTTTCTTTGAAGCTGCAATAGCTCAGGAAAACTCACAGACATTTGAAAAAATTACCACACTCTGAAAAAGACATCAGCAGAAGGCAAACCTTGCACAAAGCACATTGATTAAACATTCAACCAATACACTTGAAGTTTGGTTTTTGACGTTCATATTCTAGTATCAGTGAGGCAGTGCTTTAAGCTTCCAGTAAATTGTTGAAATTAGAGATTTTGAAAAGAATTAATCAGATTTCACTTAAGCTAAATTAAATACTTTTTTTTTTTTTTTAATAAATAAACCGGAAATAGCATGATTTAATGAAACTTGAAAATAAAACTTAAACTGAGCATTGAAAGTTTGAACAATAGATGCCTCTGGTTCACAGAGAAAGTACAACAGGTCACAGAGGTGTTGACCTTCCAACCCTAAACTTTTCTTCGCAGACACTCATGACACATGCATCTCAAAGGTCAAACATTAATGAACTTAAAATAGATGTCAAAAACCCTTTGATAATCTTATGCAATAACCTCTACAACAGCATAAGAAATCGACAGAAGTTATTGATGAAAAGAAAATAGATGTAACAGATACGATTGCAAGAACAACGCAATTATGGCCACCAGAGTCACAAACAACTATGTTTTAACACTTGTCCAAATCCAGGCTGATTTTACAACAGAATTGTAATGGAATGCATTTAGGTGCACAATTTGAAACCAGATCTCCAAAGCCACAGCTCAAGAAAACTGTTAAGGATACTGCATCTTGCCTGGCTTTGGCTATGATCAGATTCTCCATCATCTGTCTCTGGAGTGAGAGAGTCTGTAATAAGAAAAAGACCTATGTTATACAAGTAATTATTTCAGTTTCATTTACTCATTGGAAGAAGAAAAAAAATAGAAGTTACATGACAAACTGCATATAGTTTTTAACATTTAATACTGCAGCTTTAATAGAAGGGAACTGAACAAACTCACAGCACACTAAATATTCAGTCAGAAAACAACCACCATATCACAAAAACTAAGTTACTTTAACTGGTCACCAGTTCTTCCCTATTTGCAAATCACACTTTTGTCTAATTGATTTAAAATAATCCTGTAGTGTCAAATGAACTTTCAAAAACATAAAAAAGTCGTGTATCAATAAATATAAATTCTTAAAAGCTGCATGCATAATGCAGAACTAGTAAAATGCATATTAAAACAGTTTTAGATGGGCCATATCACAGCATAACATGTTAACTTGCAAACTTTAAATATTTTAATGTCATATTACGCACTGGTTTTTCATATGGTAAAGATTTATCGTGATTAACGGAAACATTTTAGCATACATAGCATACCAAGTACTTACAGTTTGCATTTAAATATGTAAATCGTTTGAGAAGAATCAGTTATCTTATTTTGTCGCCACGGAAATATAATATAATATAATATAATATAATATAATATATAATTAATATGTCAAAACGAACCTTCCAGAATGTCTTGATTTTTTTCCAGTGTAAACGGATATCCACTGGCGTTTCTCTGCGTCTCCGCATCATTCTTGAGAACTGGACAGCAAACACTGTTTGTGTCTCGCCGAACGACATTAAGTTTGACCCGCCACCAAAACTTAAACGAATTCTTACCGTGCAAGTAAGTGCAATTTTGCTCATTAAACCTCAAATTATTAAATATGAAATATCTTTGTCTGTGTTCGGCCAATCTATCTCTCTGATCCCCTGACTGGATCCCAAAACCGCAGCAAGCGTCGCACCACATGTACATGTGAGTTTAGTGAATCGCGCAAAGCCATTTAAAACAGGAGGTGTGGCGTCAGATTTGTTCTACGCATGCGCGCAATAATCATGTGCGTAAAGAATAAATTCATTACGGATTTTCCACACACATATACAATTTTATATATATTACGAAAGCTTTGAACCACAGAGTGGAAATAATCACAAAGTTAAATATTTTTTTATTGCCTTTTGTGTTCTCTTATTTTTTTGCCAAATACTTTTTTCTTCATAATTTGTTAACAAATGAAAAAAATATGCTGAATTTTTTAAAAAATAAAATTATGGAGATAAATACACAAACTAGAAAAAAGGGAAATGTAAAAGAGTACTGCAAAATGCTAATGAAACAAACAGACTCAAGAACCTTATGTTTTTTAGGGATTCCATTATATATATAAAGGAAAGGACAAGGAAAGGACGTGATGTGTGGCCAAGTGTCCCATACTTGGAATTTGTGCTCTGCATTTAACCCATCCAAGTACACACACACAGCAGTGAGTAGTGAACAAACACGTGCACACACCCACACTGTGAACACACACCCGGAGCAGTGGGCAGCCAATGCTGTGGCGCCCGGGGAGCAGTTGGGGGTTCGGTGCCTTGCTCAAGTGTCTCATCTGGTATTGAGAGTGGAGAGAGCGCTGGATATTCACTCCCCCCACATACAATCCCTGCCGGACCTGAGACTCGAACCCGCGACCTTTGGGTTACCAGTCCGATCCTCTATCCATTAGGCCACAACTGCCCCATGTATGCATATATGTATTCATTTATTAATTTCCTAGAGTAAGCATACACAAGCATGCTAATTTTTTCCCAGACTTACCAATGAGGTTTTTTGTGTGGCCTGACCAGGGGTAAGTCTTGCCAGCCGAGCCTCATAATTAGCCTTAAGTTTCTGGTTGAGACGTGATGCTTCCTCAATAGGCGTTAATTCCCTGTCATACACATACAAAATTTCTTATTGTGTGCATACTGTGCATTAGGGTCAGTGAGTCTAGAAGAACATGATGTCCTATTAACTTCCTTCATATGGATGCAGACTAGATTTGTTCCCTATCACAAAACTGATAGCCTTGAAAGATCAATTGTTAGGGTCAGCGGTCAGTGAAAGTGTACGTAACAAATTGTGTGAACCATGGGGCGTCATGTGAACCATTATTAAAAAAAAAACAATTACAGTGATGAACAACCAAATATTAAAGGTTCTGGACAGCAGCTAACAAAATAGAGATTTTTTTAAACAATAAATTATTTATAATAATTTTAAGCTTGCTGGTTTTTTTTGTCTTGGTCTCTTTTTTTTACAGAGGCATCATCCAGATGAAAAACAAACTCGTTGACATTATTTCTTTTTGCTTTCTTAAATAACTTTATTTGAATGCCATCCATTAAAAATGAACCACCACATACAGTTTTCAAGTATTTGACAGAGGCTATTCTGTCTCTTGTAAAACCAAGCATAATGTTCTTGGAGAATCTAATTTAATAAAACAGGGACATTCATTATGGAGAAAGTTAAAGTGAATTATAAGACTTTTATTTCATGTAAAGCTCTGAGATGGTGAGAGATAATTTATGCAACACTATTTATTAGCTTTTAGAATTATATTATAGTAACGTATAGTTTTCAATGTTATTTAATCTTGTTTTTGTTTGTTATCTTGTATGTCTTTGTATATCATACAGATGTAAACAATCAATGTATTTTGGGACTCTGTACCATCATTATGTAAGTTCTCCCACATTCTGCTGTTATGTATACAGTAGTTATGAAACTCTTAATAGCTCACTGACTTACTTTCTGTTGTCTTGTGGTTCCATTGACTGAAGCTTCTGGAACGCTTCAGGTGGCAGGAAGGGGGAGTCCGTCTCCCCTCCTTCAGAAAGGACTCTGCGATGTCTGGTGGGCTGCTCTTTACTTTGAGTCTCAAAAACCAAGGCAGCTGCATTAGGTGTTTCTACAGAAAGAGGAGTTTTGTGTAAACTGAGGTACACTACCATTCAAAAGTTTAATAATTAATAATTTTGTCCTGAAGGGATGCATTAAATTGTTCAAAACTGACAGTAAGACATTTATAATGTTACAAAAGATTTCTATTTCAAATAAATGCTATTCATCAAAGAATCCTGAAAAAATGTATCATGGTTTCCATATTAAGCAATAAAAACACTGTTTCCAACACTGATAATAATAAGAACCATTATTAATAATTAAGCACCAATAATAAATGAGCACCATATCAGTGTAGTAGAATGATTTCTGAATGATCATGTGACACTGAAGATTGCAGAAAATTCAGCTTTGTCATCAAAAGAATAAATTGCATTTTAAAATCTAATAAAAATAAAAACTCTTATTTTAAATTGAAATACTATTTCACAATATTACTCCTTTTTACTGCATTTATTAATATTTTTAAAGAAATGTCTATATGTTTAATACATTACAAGTAGTAACTTCATAGACACCCTGATTGAAAACCCTGAATAAAGAAAATAAAGGCTCACCTGTCATTTTGGGATGATTTGTTGTATTAATAGCTGTAATGGTGGTCTGTAGGGAAGCGGACGGAGGAGTGGAGGAGATGACAAGTGTAGGGGACTCTTGCTTTCTTATGATGCATGATTTAACCCTCTCTAAACACTGCTCAGCTAGTTTCACCATCTTCTCCAGTTCCACTGACTCCATCTCTCCCTCCTCTGCAAGAAGAAGTGCATAAGAGTCATATGTCTCATTCAGTCCATAAAAACAGCACTTTAAATGTACAGTCTGATGGTGGAGTTACTCCTGCCTAATCAACCAGGGCAGGCAAACTTTACATGAGCCTGAAAAGTTAATCATGAGCAAAGAGAGATTAGCCTCATCTTAATTGAGCTTTAAGAATCATTTAATGCTATCTAAGATAAGTTAAGATACTTTTGAACCATATGTATCTTGTCAGTAGAATTAACTTCATTATCATGATGAAGCACACAAATTTGTGACACATTAGCACATACAATCTCTTCCTTAAAAGGTCTCTCTTGAAATAGGAAGCCAGTTTACACCACATGACAATGACTAAGGCAGAGGAAGTGAAATGCATTGTGAAATAAACTTTGAAGCCTGAAAGCACACATCACATTTGAATAGAGAGGTTGAAGTAATTTCTTAATTAAGTATGACTAACTTACGTTTACATGTGGCATCTTCAAGCAGAGCATGAGAGATGTAGTTGATACTTCTCAAGTATTCACAGTACGCCTCCTATAAAGGGAAATAAATAATCATAGTGGATGGCAGGAAGATTTTATTGGATGTGTTCTGCAACATATTGCCATCAGTTATGTTTAAGTGTTTGCTAGATATCCTGTTCTGGTGTATCTTGAATTCCCACAGCCATCCACAAAAAAATGAGAAACACAACATGGTGTATCACCTAAATGTTTAATCTAAATCGTGTGTTTTCACAATATGAACTCAAACGAGCCCTGATGAATCTTTAAACACACTCTAATACCAGACGATTAGGAAACAGGTAACGTGTAGTTAACATCAAAAGCTAAACACTAAAAATCACTGCTGATATGATTTTATCCTAAGATTTAAACAGGACTTTTACTGAATAAAGTTCACAATTTGGGCGCGATCGACTGGACCCGCAGTTTTTTTGGAGAAAATCACTGGGGTTCTCATCGTCGTCGGTTTCGATCAATATTTACGCTGATAAATGACGTCACTCTCGCATGCATATATGGGCTAAATATGACCATATCTGGACTAAACAGGGCAGGTTTAAAGATTTAAACATCTGTACCTTGTGTCTGTTGCCGGTATCCAGCTGAATGGCCACTTTTACAAGTCTCATGGCGTTCTGCAGCGGTCTCTGATTGCTGTCACTGACAGGAGCGGCCATCCTGCCAAAACAATCGCGTGAGTCTGTCGGCAACTCCGCAACAACCTCCAGTGACGTAATTACTGCGTTTTCAAAATAAAAGGAGATGTAAGCGTAGCTTTTAACTGGCATGCGTTTAAATGAACAAAGAAAATACAGCCTGTATTATATTTGCTTGACATTTCATTGCTTTGAACTGACGCTTGAGGTATGACTGTGTGAGGAAAGAAAAAAAAGGGCTCTTCAAGTAATGGTAACCACAGACCTTAATTATGAACTAAATAAAATAATAAATATAATATTCAGAAAACAGACTGAAATCAAAATTTAATTAAATAGACATTAAATAATTGCAACAGAAATAAAAATGGTTAAACTGCTTGTATCTGTTTTTATTTATTTTTTCCCTGCCACTACATCTTTGAAATACAATAATATATAAGTACTGTCATATTGCCATCTTTTTCAAAGGGGTGAAATGATGTGCTTAAGATATATGGAAAACCTAAGATGTCACAATGTCATGCAGTGTTACTTTAGTATTATTTATACAATATATCAGTATTTATCAATATTTGCATTTACTTTTATTTTGTATTTTCATTTTAGTTTTAGTAATTTTTGCCATGTGCTTCTTGTCATTTTCAATAGTTTTTAAAATATTTATTTCTATATAACTTTAATGTTTATTACAGTTTTATTTTACATTTACGTTTAGTCATTTAGCAGAAGCTTTTATCCAAAGCGACATACAAATGAAGACAATAGAAGCAATCAAAATCAACAAAAGAGAAGTAATATGCAATTGCTGACATTTTCATTTTTAATTTTAGTTTTTAATGTAATTTTAGTACTTCAGCTTAAACTGTTCAGTTTTCAATTTGAGCTTTAGTTTTTCTTTTCTTTCTTTTTTCTTTACATAATATTTACATTATTTCAGCTTTATTTTAATTACTGAAAACGTCTTAACAATAACAACATCAGAACATACCTGAAGATATCAAACTTAACCTTTCTAGACAAAAGACAAACACAGCAGATACAGTAAATATTCTTTTAATACTGTCACAGCAGTTTTTACATTGGGGGAAACAAGGAACAATTTGCAGTCTCTTAATAAAAACACACTTCCTCACTGAGGCCACACACACAGATGGGGAGGTTTATCCTTATGTGGCAAATTTCTTTTGTTTTATGGGTGCAGGCAATTGAGTGGCAACGTCCTCTACAGGGCGCTCAACCACCACCAGAGACTGATCCGACATCAACTCAATACACAGGATATCCTAAAAAAACAGAAAGATACATTTGTTATATCCAAAATTTCAAGAAAAGAAAAAAAATGTGTATGTGGCTCTCACACACCTTGAAGGTCTTGCAGATTTTGAAAGCATGGCTGTGAGATTTCCTCTGTTCTTCTGGGAGGCTTTTCAGAGTCAGCTGATTGTAGAACTGAGCTTTATCACCAGGCAGTGGCTAGAAAAGGAACAAACATAAAATTTGTTTTAATTAATACATTAAAGTAATTAAAAATCTAACTACCAACATTAGAAACATCAGGCTCTTAACCTTGTAAAGATAAATGACATTTTAGACATAATAAATAACAACAATACCAAGAAAAATGAAACTAAATTTAAAAAGCACTTTTTGATTATTTGTTCTTAGACATTCAGACTTAAATAAGAGTGGCTGAGTCTGTCTCACCAGGCTTTGGTCAATGATGCAGAGCATGTACGTATCATGCAGGATGACATGGGAGGGATTTTGTGGATTGAACATCACATTGAGACACGGTGTGTCTCTTTCCACCCAGAGGTGATGAAGGCCCTTCCTCTGCACCGTTCTGCTCCAATCCGTGTACTGCTTCAGCTCTATGGAATACTCGTACATCTGTTGTGAACAAAAACACAAGAGACCAAGAAACACAATCAAACCTACTTCATATCACTCTTATGCTATTCAAAGGAGGTTGCCATAAAATCTCAGTGATTACCTGTTGATCTGCATGCATCAAGAACAGACAGTTTGTTGTTGGGTGAATGCCCATGGCGGTGACAGCAGAACTGTATACAGGAACTGTGGATTGAGCCTGAAACATGAGGTCGTTGTTAACCATCCATCTTCAGTCAAATGTTTCTATAAGGTTATACAAACACTGTGATCATAAAACACACCTTCCGTGTCTGCAGGTTGTAGATATGAACCTCGTGGTCGCTGTTCGCAGAGGCCAACCATTTGCCATCCTCACTGGCAGCTAATAAGTGAATGGCCTGATGGGAACCTGGAGGAGGACAAACTTGTTACATACATATGTTTTAGGTCAGTACAATTTTTGGAAAGTTTTTGCAGGAATTCTCTTATACTTTTGCATTTATTTGATCAAAATTCAGTCAAATATGTGAAATGTTACTGCAATTTAAATAACTGTTTTCTATTTTAAATTTACTACTCTAGTCTTTGAAAAAAACAGTTGTGTTGCATAATATTTTTCGAAACTGCGATTCTTTTTTTTTTTTTTTCAGGATTCATGGATGAATAAAAGTTCAAAAGAACAGAATTTATTTAAAATGTAACATTATAAATGCCTTTATAAACATTATAAACATTTTCACACCAAACCCTATAGTCCTCTCACCTGACTTAGGTTTAAGGGTGCCCACAAACTTGCATCCTGATTGGCTGAGGGAAACTAAGTGCACTGATGAATGTGTGGAGGCGGAAAACAAATGGGAGGAGTCTGAGGAGAAGCAAAGCTGATTGGCTGAGCTGAGTACCTTTGGAAGTTTGGATATCTGGGGGAAAAAAAAAAAAAAAACTATGTTGATGTACTATTTAATGAGTTTTCATGGGGCCTTTATCTGAGGTCATCAGATTCTTCAAAGTTCAATGAAAATCTATGCATTTCTTTAGCATGCTTCAAAACCATGTAATGTGTTTTCATGCAGCTCTGTGGAAATCTACAGTACCTTGGTGATGCTGACGTTGTTACTGTCGCAGTGTAGCCTGTAGAGACGTAAACTGCTGGCTGTGGAGTACACAATCCATTCTCCACAGGGAGACACGGCACTGCAGCGGATGTGATCCTCACCCTGCAGATACACATCACAGCTCAATCACTTCATTCAATTCAGCAACACTATGAATGTCACGACTCTCAAGTTATGCAGATGACTATTAGATATGGGTATTTTGTGAAATTATTTTAATCAGTTTTAATGTTTAAAATGACAATTTTCAAAACAAGCACCATACCTTCACTTTCAAATGAAGCAGCTTCTCTGGATTTCTTTTTACACATAAACTGCTTCCTGGTATACCTAAAAACAGAAGACCAAAACTTAAAAAAAAAAAAAAAAAAAAAAAAAAAAGGGCATTT